>ML840138.1:22635-33399 GCA_009831015.1 Picea engelmannii | reverse complement strand
AGATTCCTTCTATAGATGATTTTTCCCCAGAATATCTTACAGAACTGCATGAAGACACCATCCTTGACAGGAGAATGCGAACTTCAAAATGAGGAAATGTGGAGTATCTTCGAGTTGGTCTTAAAGGAACAAATCCAAGAAAATCCAAGTGGATTGAGGTTGGAAGAGTGAGTGAACTATACCCTCATCTTAAAATATACTGAAAATAGTCTTTTGGAGGTCCAAAAGCTTTCCAATGGGGAGGTGTGATTAGGGGATCAAATTTTGCTCAAAAATTCAAAGTGCTCGGAATCACTTCAAATCAAACGAGAGCGTAAGCCTCGTCGTTATGAACCCAACGCAACTCGTTTGGGTTCAAACGGACGTCGGGAGAGAGAGATATCACGTTCTGTTCAAATTTACAAATAGGCAAAAAAAAAGGGGTTGCTGACTGTACAGTCCGTACAGTCCGTACGGACGCTGACATGGCAGGTCGTATGACACATCGTAGGCCATACGACACATGGAAAACAGGCATTCGAACAGTTGACAGGTGACTTGGCATGTTTGGCAGCGAACGGAACGATGACACGTGGCCCAGTCAATGGCCGCCACGTGTCATCCATTATTTGGTTTAAAACTTATGTCGTTGGTCGGAGTCGACCCCGCGACCTCCGGGCAGGGGCAAAGACTTGGCAAAGAGACGCCAACCGATGCACCACCATTTGTTACTTATTATATATATGGCAAGGAATGTATATAATTTTGAATATGCGGGTGGTTTGGGCCGCGACCGGGCTAGGACTTAGCCCCAGCCCTTGGTCGCGCGTTATATAACAAATAACCCACAGATATATCGTATGGGCGTACACGCGTAGTTAATGTTTGTTCCAAAAGTTATTTCAATGACCCGCCATTTGGCCTTTGACCATTGGATTATGTAACGGGAGCCCATGTTTATGCTAGCGCGTGGTCGTATGGGTCATATGACCTGGCCCTTGACGGTTAGGGGCTAGGTGCGCTTGTAACTGTCCTAGAATTTGCATGGTTCGCATGGTTGCATCCGATGCTAGGTTTTTATGCTTAAATATGCATGTGGGCTAGGTTGAGCCATGAGAGGTGCGTTTTGTAGATGCAGAGACAACAAACTTGAAGGGGGGACTTCCAGGAAGCCTATCTTCTTCAATGTTTGGCCAAACGAGGTGCCGAAAAAGCCCAACTAGGGGTTTTTGGACGTTTTGAAGCTTGATAAGTTCTAAGCTTTCAACCAGCTTGCGCACACCTTGCATGGCTTCTATGCTTCATTTTCACTTCTGCTGAAATGAGAACAACGGTATCCCTCCTGAGCTTTCAGAGATAAACCCTATCAACGCACTCCTTGCGGACATTTCACTGCACTCCTTCCAGGAACTTCTCTCACTCAGGAAGAGAAACAATTGAAACTCATTCTCTCTGTCTCTCTCAGACTTCAAACATTTAACATGAAATCATACATACACAACATAGCCTCATAACAAATTCATAATAGAGAGAATAAAACCACTGTAAGCATACCATTCACCATATATAAACAGAAAACATCATAACACCATGAAATCTGATTCAAAGATTCTTATATTAATTCAAGCTCCTATACATGGGTCTTTCTCTACAACTCTCTACTACATCTCTATGATAATGTTCTAATGATACAATAATACAACAGTACAAAGGTGAGGGTGTCTATATCCATTTTCCCTCCTGCTCTTCTAAACTGTCTAATCTATAATTCAAATCTACCTACTTTCATTAATTTGTCTTAAATTCCTTTTACATTGACAGATGAGAGAAAATCGCTCACGATCTGTTTACAACAATCAGCTATAAATGCAAGTACACTTCTAGATACTACATTTATATCTGCTTCCTAATCTTTCAAAAACATTTCAAAATGTGTAAAATGTGTTGGCGCTTTTTCCAGCTGGTTTCCGCCTTCAGGCTCACTTTGCTGCTGACGATGCTCCTGCATCATACTCCCTCGCTTGAAAATTTTCATGAACTCCTGTTCATGAGATCTTGCATGGTCTGTCCATGCTTATGAATTTCTGCTTCATCTTCCCAGCTAGCATCTTCAACTGGATGTCCCTTCCATTTGACCAAGTATTCAAAATACTCTTTTCTCCTGGTCTTTCGGCTGACTCTCTTGTCAATTATTCTTTCCATCTGCGGCTTTTCAGCTACAGGCATTTGTTTTGTCCATTAAACTTCTTTTTGTTCATATTCTTCTCTTGCTTCTTCAGCTCTGTAAGGGTACAAATCCACAACATTGAATATCGGTGAGATTCCGACCCCATCAGGTAATTCAATCTCATATGCGTTTGCCCCAAATTTATTTGTGACCTTGCATGGTCCAATCTTTTTCATCTTCAGTTTGTTATATGTTCCCCTTGGGAACCTCTCCTTCCTCAGATGTGCAAGAATCAAATCACCAACTTCAAATTGAAGTTCTCGCCTATGTTGATCTGCTCTACGCTTGTATTCTTGGCTTGAATTCTGCAACTACTCCTTAATTCGGCTGTGAAGCTCCTTCATTGCTTCTGCAAAATTCTCTACACTAGCACTCCTGAATTCAACTTGTTCTGAATCTTTAGAAACTCCTCTTGGTTGCGTTCCATATACAATTTGGAATGGAATTTGCCCTATGCTTCTGTTGAGTGAATCATTGTAAGCAAATTCCTTCTGTGGCAGAATGTTATCCCACTGAGTGTGGTGTTCAGTTACTAGGCTCCTCAGCAAATCTCCCAAGATCCTATTTACGACTTCTGTCTGCCCATCCATTTGAGGATGATATGCTGAGATAAAAGACAAAATTGTCCCCATATTCTTCCATAAGGTCCTCCAGAAATGTCCTACGAACTTGGTATCTCGATCGGAAACAATACTCCTTGGAAAGCCATGAAGTCTGACGGCTTCTTTGAAAAACAGGTCCGCAATATGAGTTGCATCACTGGTTTTTTGGCATGGTATTAAATGTGCCATTTTTGAAAATCTGTCTACCACTACAAAGATTGAATCATATCCTCTTTGTGTCCTTGGCAGTCCCAATATGAAATCCATGCTCACTGCATCCCACGGCCTTTCTGGTATGGGTAATGGCTGGTATAACCCTGTGTTCTTCTTTTTCCCTTTTGTGTGCTGACAAATTCTGCACCTGTCCACAAATTTAATTACATCTGTCCTCATCCCTGGCCAAAAATATGATCCATTCAACTTTGAGAATGTCTTATCATGATCGAAGTGTCCGACCAATCCTCCACTGTGTTTTTCTTTCAACAAATTCTCCCTCATGGAGCATTTTGGAATACATAATTGATTGCCCCTGAATAATAATCCATCCTGGATCATATATTCGGTCCATTGGCTTCTGTCCCTGAGAAATGGATTCTCAGATGCCTCATACGCTTCCTTAAAATCTAGGTCATCCCTGTACATTTCTTTGAGGTTATCAAAACCCAAAGTTTTGACTCTGAATTCTTGCATAAGAAAACATTTCCTGCTCAAAGCATCAACAACTTTGTTAGCAGTTCCAGAAATATGCTTAATCACAGAAGTAAAATTTTGCATGTATTCAACCCATTTAGCATGCTTTTGGTTCAACTTCTCCTGTTGAGTCACAAATTGTAAAGCGTGATTATCACTGTACAAAACAAATTCTTTGGGGACCAAATAGTGTCTCCATTTCTTCAGCGCTTGTATGGCCACATATAATTCTTTATCGTATGTTGAGTACTTAACCTTCGCTTCATTCAGTTTTTCACTGAAGTATGCGATCAGTCTGTCGTCTTGGCTTAAGACTTCCCCAATTGCAAATCCACTCGCGTCACACTTGACCTGGAATGTCTTGTTAAAATTCGACAAAACTAGAATTGGTTGTTCTGTGATCTTCTTCTTCAGCAGATTGAAACTCTTCTCTGCTTCTTCTGTCCAATGAAAAGATTTGTGTCTTTTCTTCACCGTATCCATCATTGGTGCGCTAATTCCACTGAAGTTTCGGATGAATTTCCTGTAGAAACTTTCCAAACCATGGAAGCTTCGAACTTCAAACACATTTTTCGGCAATGGCCAATTCTTAATTGTATTTACCTTTTCCAGATCCATTTTCAGCTCATTTGCAGAGATAAAAAAACCCAAATAAATGAGTTATGTCCTCATAAATGATGATTTCTTCACATTAATCAACAATTTCTCCTGCTGTAATATCCTCATTACTGCAGCTAAATGTTTTAAGTGCTCTGCTTCTATCTTGCTGAAAATTAATATATCATCAAGATATACAATGACGAATTTCCCAATGAAATCCTTTAGGACTTCGTTCATCAACCTCATGAAAGTACTAGGTATTCGTTAAACCAAATGGCATAACAAGCCATTCATACATCCTCTCATTCATTTTGAATGTTGTCTTCCATTCATCACCTTCTCTCATTCGAATCTGATGATACCCACTTTTCAAATCAACCTTTGAAAAAAACTTTGCTCCACTCAAGCAATCGATCAAGTCGTCCATCCTTGGCAATGGAAACCTGTATCTAATGGTAATTTTATTGATTTCCCTTGAGTCTTTACACATTATCCAACCTCCATCTTTCTTTGGGCTGAGCACTGTCGGAATAGCGCATGGACTCAAGCTCTCTCGAATCAATCCTTTGTCCATTAAGTCCTGGACCTGTCTCTTGACTTCTTCATTTTCCCGCGGTATCAACCTGTACGCGGATTTGTTTGGTAAACTGGCTCTAGGTATAAGATCAATGTGATGACTTATACTCTTGATAAGTGGCAACGAACAAGGTAGTTCGTCCACTACTATATCAACAAACTCTCCCAGCAATTCCTAGATTTCTTCTGGTAAATCATCTATCCTTGTACTGGTCAAAACAATTTTAGGCTTCCTGACCACAATAAATTGTGTGTCTTCCTTCTTCGTAACCTCATTAAGAAGTTCCTTCCCACTCATGAGAAGTACAGTGTTTCTCATCTCTGTTTTCACTTCTTGGTTTTTAATCAGCAACAACATGTGCGTCATCCCATTTTTCTCCAGGGTGTACGTGTTCTTTCTCCCATCATGAACTACATTTCTGTCATATTTCCATGGTCTACCCAGCAATAGATGACAAACATACATGGGAATGACAACACATAATATTTCATCCTTATATCCTCCTATTTTAAATTCAACTAAACACTGTTTAGTGACATTTACCTGATGTCGTTTTTGTAGCCATGAAACTTTGTATGGGCTTGGATGTACAACAGTCTCCAGCTCCAACTTTTCTACCATCTCTGTAGATACGAGATTGTCTGTGCTACCGCTTTGCACTATGACCTTACATACCCTGTCTTTGGTTTTGCAAGCAGTCCGAAACAGACTGTTTCTTTGGGCTGGGTTCTCTGCCTCCTTTTCTGGTGATAAGAGAACTTTCCTCATCATTAAGGATCTTCTGCCCTCATCATCTTCTGCCTCAACATTCCATCCTTGAGCTTCGACAATGTGAGTTTCAACACCATATTTCTTCTTATCTAGGCACTCATAGGATTTATGTCTGATTTTCCCACAGACAAAGCACTTCACTTCACCTCCTCTGCCTCTTCCTCTTCCTCTGGCTCAAGGAAAAGTATTTCTACCAGCATACTGCCCTCTCTGTGAGCTTCCTCCTCTCTCATGTTGAGTTTGAGGTTTCTTTCCCTCTTATTTAGGCTTCTGAGTCTTGTCTTCGGAAATTGTTTTGCCTATGGCTTGACTTCTACCTCAGCCTCTTTGACCTTGCTTTTGGCTCAGCTTCTCTTCAGCTTTCAGATCCATCTGATAAGCATCTTCCACAGTTCGAATGGTCATCATGCTCATCTCATATTGAATGTCATATTGCAGACCATTCATGTACCTGACAACCTTTTCATCATCGCTCTCCCGATGACCTGCTCTGATGTTTATCTTGTAGAACTCTTCAGTGTATTCTTTCACTGACATCAGCTTCTATCTCAAATTCTGCATCCTCCAAAACAAAGTGATTTGATAATCCTTGGGTATGAATTTGGCTTTCATCTTTGCAACCATTCTATCCTAGCTCTTGATTTTCTACTTGCCTTTGCAGCGTCTGTCTGCCTGCAGTTAATCCCACCACAATTTTGCATGCCCTTTAAATCTAGTGATGACATGTTTGACTTCCTTATCTTCCTCGACATCCTCATAGTTGAAGTATTTGTCTAGAGCTCTAATCCAGTCTAGAAGTTCTTCAACATGTAAGTTGCCTTCATACACTGGAATATCCATTTTTGCTCTGGCAGCTATCCTAGCAACAGCCTTGAATAGGCGTTCATCTGCAGCAACTTCGACTGTGAATTCTTCTCCTTTGTGTCCAGCTTCATTTTCACTTTCAGCTTCGTTGATATCCCCAGCGTCAATTGTGTGCCTCTATGCTGTCTCCATGGCATCAAGCCTAGCACATAATTTGCGCATTTCTCTTTCCACTACTAGATCAGGCATTGGCCTATCTCTTCTCCTCGGTGGCATGGCTGTAAAATGTTCCTCTTTTCTCCACTACAGAAAGAAAAGAACCTTTTCTATGCTCTAATACCACACTTGATGTGTATCAGACTACTCCTTTTCCTCTAGCTTACTCTGCCTGAAATATACAGACAAAATCAAGCTCTGATGCCAAACTTGGTGCAAATCCCCGGCTCTCGGGCCAAGATCCACTCAGGATCGTTCTAAAATTCCCTTGAGCCGAAATGGATCCTTTGATTCCCGCTGGAACCTCCAATGAATCCACAGGTCCCTTGTAAAAACTCGCCCTATTTAACTTGACACCAGGCGCGAGCTTTTCCTTCTCCAAGCGATCATGAACTTGTCTTAACGCAAGCGTCTTTCACAACTCGCATGTTCACGAGTCGAAGACCCTCAACTTTCTTCACCAAACGTCGATACCCGAGGTGCGATGGGGTATGGCTCTTTTCCTTGTCATCTCCCTCCATGCATAACCGTCGGCTAGGGCTAAGTACTAGCACCACTCGCAACTCGCGACCTTGCGAGTTGGAGTGTCAAACTTTGCACTCTCCCTTTGCGAAACCGCGAGAGGCGATGGTCAACTTCCTTTTCTCACTTCTCACAACTTGCAATCTTGCAAGTTGGAGTGTTGAGCCTTCGTGCTCCTCCTTTACGAAAACCCAAGAGGCGATGGGTCAACTATGGGTTGACTCCTTCAATGTGGTGAGTACATGCCACTTGTCACCGCTTACACCTTTCTCTGGAGGTTAGTTGTTCATGCCACTTGTCAACCTTGCGGTCCCCACTTGACGGATGTATTGCGCATTCACACAAGCCCTCGACTCTCGGCACTTTGCGATCTCACTTGTTGAAAATAACCTCTTTCAATCCACGAGTCTTCGATACGCGATAGCTTTGCTGTGTTCTGATCCAACGGTTCCCCGAGCCTTGGATCCAACGGTTTTTCCTGCTCCTCGCTACTCGAAATTTCACGCAACCAAAGAATTTTGTCTGCTCTCCAGACTCAGGAACCCCGATTTGCTGAAATGATCCTGACGAATCACTATCACAATCAACGGTCCACGTTGAGTCTTACCTCCCGAAGGGTGGATTCATCTGACACTTAACCTCCTTGCAGCTTCATTGAATCTCAGGGTCCTCGCGACTTCGTGAGTTCTCCAAAGAGAATTTCAACCGCTCGTTTCTTCCTTGAAGACTTCTACAAAATGAAATAGTGTTCCTTGTCTGAACTTGGCTTCTGTAAAGTGACTTTGCTCCATCTCCCTTTTAATTAGTTTGATTTCTGCCTTCCTTTGAAGTGTTCAAAGGTGTTATCCCTCCTAATATTTTACTTGTAAACTCAAGTCTCTAAAAGGACTTCTGCACGCACTCCTTGCGGAAATATTTCAAATATTCCTGGGTATTTGATCTTTCGACTCTGTGCACTCCCTGCAACAACAGTCTTTCAACTCTTCCCTTGGTTGATAAGTTCTAAGATTTCAACCAGCCTGTGCACACCTTGCATGGCTTCTGTGCTTCACTTGCACTTCTACTAAAATGAGAACAACGGTATCCCTCCTGAGTTTTCAGAGATAAACCCTGAAACCCTGTCAACGCACTCCTTGCGGACATTTCACTGCACTCCTTGCAGGAACTTCTCTCACTCAGGAAGAGAAACAATTGAATCTCATTCTCTTTCTCTCTCTCAGACTTCAAACATTCAACATGAAATCATATATACACATCATAGCCTCATAAAAAATGCATAACAGAGAGAATAAAACCACTGTAAGCATACCATTCACCATGTATAAACAGAAAACATCATAACACCATGAAATCTGATTCAAAGCTTCTTATATTAATTCAAGCTCCTATACATGGGTCTTTCTCTACAACTCTCTGCTACAGCTCTATGCTAATGTTCAAATGATACAATAATACAACAATACAAAGGTGAGGGTGTCTATATCCGTTTTCCCTCCTGCTCTTTTAAACTGTCTAATCTATAATTCAAATCTACCTACTTTCATTAATTGGGCTTAAATGCCTTTTACATTGACATATGAGAGCAAATCGCTCACGATCTGTTTACAACAGTCAGCTATAAATGCAAGTACACTTCTAGCTACTACATTTATATCCACTTCTTAATATTTCAAAAAAATTTCAAAATGTGTAAAGTGTGTTGGCGCTTTTTCCAGCTGGCTTCCACCTTCAGGCTCCCTTGGCTACTAACGATGCTCCTGCATCACAAATTACTATTCGACATTCCAAAATTTGATGGAAAACCTAGGGAGGATCCTAACAATCATGTTATGACTTTCCACTTATGGTAGTCTTCCAACTCTTTGATGGACGATTCCATTCATCTTAGACTTTTTCATAGAACACTTATAGGTGCAGCAACAAAATGGTACATTGAACTTCCACATAACTCTTTTGTCGACTTTAATTCTCTTGCCATGGATTTCCTGATGCATTTTTAGTTTCCTATACGGTATAATACTGGTACAGAACTTTTGACATTTCTCCGATAATCCCCTTCCACCCACATCTCTAATCATATTCATGAGTGGAGACGACAAAGATGGTTGATTAAAGCTCCAATTCCAGACCAACTCCTCGCGTATTGGTTTACAAAGTCTCTCTTGCCTCTCATCACCCACGATGTTTCTATGGGAAACATAGTTATTGAGGAGAAGGCTATCAATTGTGCATAGTATTTGGAATTGGTTTATTCCTAGTATGGCACACTTTACGATCTAATCCCTAATGCTCCTCGTCTTTCGAATGATCTGTCTAGACCTTCTGCAGAATCTGGTTCCATTCCAAACACCACAACTACTTCCTCTCCTACTCAAACCTATGAGATGAATGTGGTCCGATCCACTTCATCTCGGCAACAGGGAGGTAAGAATAAAAATAAGGGAAAATCCAAGAAACTTTCTAACGAGCAGGATAATCCTAAGTTTGTTGATACTCAACCAACAAGGAAATCTAAATATCCTTCTATGATTTGTGAGGAATATGACTACAAGAAAGAATTCCTTCATCGTGAGGCTATCGTGAAATATCTAAAGGGTACCTCCCAATCGGTTCAGAAACAATATTTGGTTGCAAAAAACCTTGTCCCTCTGCAAGGAGGCGACCCAGGTCATTCCCATCATGGGGATTCTTCCACAAGAGCCTATGAGGTTTACATGTTTAAGACGGTTAATGTCATAATCGTGCAAATACCTATGATACTCCTCCAGGTGATAAGACTAAAGGGAAGGTTGCCGACCAACCTTATAACTCTACTCCTCCTCCATCTTCCAATCCTCTTCAGATTGAGAATCCAATTTTTGACGCAAATATACTCCTCCCCCTCTCTTGTTGAATCATGTCCCCCATCATTATTATCCATCTCGTATCACAACCAACAATTATTGTTTTTAATAATTATTGCAATATATAAAAAAATATTCGGTCCTCGATCATATTAATCAATATAGGCTCCTTACCCCAAACATATCAAATCACTAGCCTAAATTATAATTACACAATTACATTACAATTTTTGGGCATTAAAACTAGGGATGTTACAACATTTCACTAAATTAATATCATTTATTAATTGTTGTTACAAAACTATTGCGTGGTTAAGTACATTGTTTCTATTTTCAAGTTTTATTGGAACATCTATTTATCCTTGATAGCTAGTGTTATGGGGCTCATTATTGGTCTTTTAGACTCTCTTATTGACATTAAATGACCACATAACCTAATTGAATAAATGAGCACATTAACTAATTGAATAGTCCATTATATGAGGTTAAGTTATAAATTTACAAATTAACTCTATACATTTTTCAAGGCCATACCAAGCCCATCTTTTTTAGAATCATTAGGTGGTGTTGAAAAAAATTGTTGTTCTTATTGATGGGCCTTCATGTGCCTATGATGTTTTGGATAACATAGGAGACATAAAGGACATAATTATAGGTCATTTATAAATTAATTGAAAAATGAACAAAAAAAATAAACAACACACATATCTTGAAATATAACATAAAATAACAAACATACCACATACTTGTCTACACATCTATGGTCATTCAGGTAGACCATCAAGATGAATTCTAATACTGATGGTCTCCATTAACTTCTCATGCTCAGATTAAGGAAAGAAGTATCATACCCTGGATGATTTCTTCCTTGTCATTGTTTGTAGTTGGAGGTTTGTACCAAAAACCAAGTTTTTAAAGTGGTATAGAGATTTA
>ML840138.1:6960-17784 GCA_009831015.1 Picea engelmannii | reverse complement strand
TTTGGAATAAGTTGTAAGGAACACTCTCCAAAGCATCAAAACACACAATAGTATCTTGTGATAGGGAGAGTTCAAATACACTTGCTACATCTTGTCCTGGGAAGCCCTTCTAACACAAGGGTCAATCACGAGGCCGCATTAGGACCAGAAGAGTTACCCACCCTGCTTTGTTGGTCTTAGTGTAGATATTGTGCATATTATTGGGGGTCACTTGAGAAGAAAATCATGTGGGGACCTTCTCGAGTTGATTTCAGGCTTAGATACCCTACCTTTGCGCTTGGATCAGACTATCGATTGTTTCCCCAGGAATCATTGTCGTAATTGGTAACCTTAGTGGCCTATCTCTTTAGAGTATTTACACGAGGTGATTGTGGAGGGGAAAGTATTCACGATACTTGGAATTGACGTTGGCCAAACTCACTCGGGATCCTTGGAGGGTATACCCACGATTATGTGTGGGATATTGCACCAGGGTGTAAGTATGTTAAGAAGGTCATCAACGTAACTTTTCCACCCACTTTATCCCAACTCCTTCTTGTCTTGATTTCGCGATGTTGGATTTCATGACCAACTAGTGACTTCAGACTAAGAAGGTTTGTTTTCATGTTTGATATCTATATTTTATTAGTGAGTGTTGTTTGTTTCTCTATTTGGTCATAGATTTATTTCATTCTTTATTTGGTTCGGCCAACATCGACCCTCGCTGTTCACATAGGATGCAAGGGTTACCTCCGAAAGATCCGAAAGATTACGCTCCTTTTCTTCCTAAATCACTAGAGGGTTCTCCTAAAGGAGTAGTCAATTACGATGTAGCCTCTGAGATTGGAAGTTCTACTCCATTGGAGGAGTCAATACTTCTCGTAAATCCGTTATTGAGGGTTGTACAAGATCCACATTTTCTCTGAATAAATTCATCGGGAGACGTTGTTGCTGAATATTATATTGGAATAACTACTAGACCTCACATAGAGTCTCGTGTAGACGATCTTGTTTTGTAGAGTGATTTGTTTAGAACTCTGGTTCATATTGCTGGAATTTTTAATCCTAACTTTATCCATGTCCATTCTTTTTGGAGGACTTCTTTGGGACACAATATTTTTTATAAAATAGGAATGATTCCTAATCAACCTATGGAATCACATATGCTTGTGACTTCCACTACTTATACAATACCTTTAGATAATTTTACTGGCATGGCCAGTAATTTTGTCACAATTTCAGACCAATTGTTGGTTGGTTCTCATACAATTCTTCATCTCCAACTCGCTAACTCTACCATGGTCCCACAAGCTACGCCTGTTTCTGCTGGAAATATGGTGGTCACTCAACCTCCTATTGGAACACCACTTGTAATTATATCAAATATGTCACTTCCACCTGGGTATAATGCTTTGAATACTTCCATTGCTAATCCTACCCAGAATCCATTCAGAGGGTTTAATATTTTTGTTCCTCTTGGGTATAATGATGCTAGTAGTTTTGTTCCTACACCTACCCATGTTCTCTTCGAGGGGCCTAACATTCGTTCTCCACCTTTTCCTGGAGGATCTAATCATCCTGTCCCTAGTGACTCCAATCAAGTTGGAGGCACTAGTCATTTGTCGCTTCTGGTTTACAAATTACTATTGGAGATCACCCTCAAGTTGGGGGGCAACCTCAAGTTGGGGGGAAACCTCAAGTTGGAGAGCATAAACTAGTTTATGGACAAAGTATCCCTGTATTACAATATCAACCTTGGAATTTTCCTTTCCAAGGGAATCAACAACCGTCTGGGGGGAAACATCCTCAAGTTAATTCTTTTGTACCCCCTATTCCTGGGCAACCGTATCCAGGTTCTACGAATCCTACTTAGGGTCAAAGTTTTTAGTCTAATGCTCCTTTCCAAGGAACCTTACCTAATCAACCAACTCATGTTGGCTATTCGACTCAAAATCCTTCACCACCAAATTTGTCAGGACTTTCTAACTATCTACATACTTCTTATGGTCCTACTGGTATACCTATAAGACTACCTCCTCAAAACTACCAGTTTCCTAAAGTGAACAAACAGTTGTCGTTTCTTGCTACTTTGGATATACCCTATTTATCTAGGATTTTGAATGATCCTATTTTGCATTCCCCTTATTGGCCTATCATACCTGCCAAATTGCCATCAGACATTCCTAAGTTTGACGGCCGATCAGGAGAAGACCCAAATAATCACGTCATGACATTCCATCTTTGGTGTTCATCCAACTCCTTGATGGATGACTCTATAAGATTATGTCTTTTCCATTGAACTCTTACGGGTTTGGAAGCCAAATGGTATATTGAGTTACCATAGGGATTCTTAAATGAATTCAATACCTTATCCATGGCATTCTTAACACATTACCAATTTCCAATACGATACGAGATAGGAACTAAAATTTTGAGTTCATTTAAACAATCCTCTTCTACTCACATTTCCGATCATATTCATGAGCAGCGGAGGAGAAGAAACTTAATCAAAGTTCCCCTTCCTGATCAACTATTGGCCAAGTGGTTTACCAACTCACTCATTGGCCCTATAGCCCATGATGTTTCCATGGGTGGTGTTGTCACTGAAGAGTAGGAGATTAGTCGTGATCAATATTAGATCTCGTTTATTCACAAATGGGAACACTATATGACTTAATCCCTGATGCTCCTCGTCCATCTACGAATCCAACCCCAACACCTCCAGTAGCTTCTCATGTTGCTGATGGCATGATTGACACTTTTCATGCCGAGACTCAGTCTAAACAAGCTATTCATTCCAATCCCAAGTCTAATGCTCCTAATGTACAAAATACTCCTCCATCTCTTCCTGGTAAAACGTCTTAAGTTAATTCAGTTCAATCTACACCTACCAGTAAAAATCAAAATAAAAAGAAAGGGAAGGTTAATAATAAGAAGGACAAAAATAATAATCAACAATCGGAGAAACCCAAAACCCATCTTGTTGATGACAAAGACAAGCGTAAACCTTGTTATCCTTGACTTATCTGTGGTGAGGATCATTATACGAAAGATTTTCCACGACGTGTTGAGGTTACTAAGTTCCTGCAAGGGACGTAGACACCTCCTACACCCACTGTCTTGTCACAATCGTTTCCTTCTCAGCAGCAGGCCCAATTGTTCATTCATGACCAACCTTCTACCTCTATTATGTCTTATGTACTTATGTGTACTGCTAACTCCAAGAAGAACGAAGTTGCAATCGCAACTCGAGCCAAAGATTATTCTCCTTCGAAAGAGAAATTTGATCATATGCCACCTTCATTAGTTAAACCTGCTCCACCAACTTCACCTCCAAATGATCCTCTTCATCTCGAACAACTGGGGCTAGATACAATTCTTCATCCTCCGCCTAAGTAAATTGTTCAAAAATCATCATTCAATCCTCGTGCATGTGCTTCCCAAAACTACAATATTGTAGAAGACGTTGCGCAGGCACCCTCTGCGATGTCGACTCTCGAAGTCCTTCAAAATTGTTCTACTCAATGGAAGGTGTTATTAAAGGATATTGGTGGAATTGATCCTACCGATACTAGTTTAATAATCTTTGACTTCGAAGATCATATTCCAAGGCTTCCTCCTCAATTAGCGTTTTGGATACAAGTTTTTGTGGAAAACAAGAATATTTGTCAAACTATTATTGACGAAGGAGACTCAACTTGCATTATGTTTGTTACTTGTTGGAAAGCCATTGGCTCTCCTGCCCTTACCGAGTCACATAATACTCTCAAGGATTTTAATGGTACATGGTTTAAACCTTATGGTGTTCTTCCTTCGTTGTCTATTCCATTATAAGGTAAAGCGTTTAATGTCAAGGTGGAGGTATTTGATGCACCTCTCAATTACAACCTTCTACTTGGTTGTAGTTGGATTGATTCCATGCGCACAATTGTTTCTACTCTTTTCCATGTGTTACGTTTCCTGCACCAAGTAAAAGTCATTACTGTCGATCAACTGGCCTTATTTAATTCTGATTCAAATACTAGCAACATACCTTTAATTTCGAAAACACCTCCCAGTTATGAGAATGTCGGTTTGGGTCTTTTAAAAGATTCAACGTTAATGGGTACATTCCCCATTCCACCAGCCGATATTCCTCCTCCTTTTTTCACTTCAATTAACATGATATCAATCATTGTTAGTGAAACTCATGAGTCTTATGACCCTTGCATAGTACCTAGCTCTGATGACTGTCTTCGTTACGACGACCAAATTCCTTTGAGTCCGGTAGAATTGGTTTATCAAGCTATTCAATTGACAACTCAGTCTCCTCATTCTCTATGTGATACATCTCCTGATCCATTTCACGTGATATTTCCCACTGATGAGATGATCATGAAAGTTATGTTTATGGAAGATATTCCATGGGATGATGGGCATCATCATTCTATTCTCTTTCTGGAACACGAGACCATAAAGAGTTATCAACGGATTTCGAATCCGTCTACCGTTGTTATTATTTCCTATGTTCCCGAACCAATGCACGATGTTTTGTATGAAGGGAAATTAGGAAATATTCCACCTATCATCCCTCTTGATATCTCGATTAAACCCAGAGTCATGGAAAATGTTCACATCGGTGCCTTATGTTCTCTTGATGAGGTCCATACTTACAAATCCCTTTTCTAAGAATTTTTTGACGTTTTCGCCTGTAGTTATGAAAAAATTCCTGGTATTGATCCAGATATTGTTGTACATGATATTAAGACTTACTTGGACACTAAACCCATTCGGCAGATACTTCGCCCAGTACACCCACGTAAATTTGTTGCTATTAATCTCAAAGTTGAAAAACTTCTTAAATATGGTTTTGTCTATCCTGTGGCTTTGACTGATTAGGTGTCCAATATTGTTCTAGTTAATAAGAAACAAGGCACGATCTGTTTTTGTGTAGATTATAGGGATAGAAACAAAGCTTGTACCAAAGACAATTATTCAACCCATTTCATTGACCAGATTGTTGACGAATGTACCGGGAATGAAATCTTTTCCTTGATGGACAATTTCTCCGGCTATAATCAAATCAATATTTTACTTGCGGATCAACATAAGATTGCTTGTATTTTCCCTTGGGGAACCTTCGCATATCAAAAACTACCTTTTGGTCTCAAAAATGTTGGTGTGATTTTTGAGCGCACTATGTCTTATGCTTTTCATGACATTAAGCACATTGTACAACCCTACCTAGACGATCTACCGACACATTCTATGCGTTGTCAAAATCACCTGACACATCTACGGGCCATTTTGTTATGTTGTCGTTATTATCACATATGATTGAATCCACACACGTGTCTTTTGTGAGGAGTCCAGAAGAATTATTGGTTGTATCATGTCTATACATGGGATTAGAGTAGACCCTCTGAAGGTTGAGGCTATCCTCAATTTACCTCCTCCTTCCACACTACGCCAACTCCAAAGTTTTCAAGGGAAGGAAATTTTTTTACGTCGATTCATTCCCAATTATGCTAAATTAACGAAAGGTTTTACTTGAATTCTTAAGAAAGGTTACGATTTTGTATGGGATGACACTACCAAAAAACCCTTTGAAGCTTTGAAACTTGTCTTGACCCGTACACCACTTTTGTTTCCACCTGATTATAGTCAAGATTATTTCCTGTACTTAGCTGCTTCGAACTCTACCATTGCTATGGTTCTAATCCAATAGGATGATTCGAAAGATGAACATGTTATATACTATTTGAGTCAGAGTCTCACGACCACCGAAACTAAATATTTACATGTGGAGAAACTGGCATTGGCAGTTGTTCATGTTGTTCAACGTTTCCATCACTACATCTTATTATGCAAAACCACTGTCATTTTCGATTGCAACCCCATGCAACACATACTTACTCGAACATTGATGGGGGGAAATACTCTAAATGGATATTTATTCTCCAAGATTTTGATTTGCAGTTTGAACGTGCCAAGCCAAAGAAGTCTTTGGTTTTTTCTGAATTTATATCTGACCTTCCCTCTACTAAAACAAAAACTGTGGCAGAGGATTCCTTACTTGATGAATCTCTCTTTCTAATCAGTTTTGACGACATATGGTATGGAGACATTATCATTTATCTCCAAACACAAACTTTCCAGCTTGATCTTTCTAGTACAGATCGTCGTCGTATTTGGTATCAATACCATCAATACATTATCCTTGGTGATACCCTTTACCGCCGTGGTATTGATTCCATGTTTTGACGATGTCTCACCTATGATGAAGCTGAGAAAGCTTTGAATGACTGTCATTATCAAGCATGTGGTGGTCATATGTCTGGGTATGCCACTTCCCAAAAGATCTTACGAGATGGTTATTTCTGGCCTTCATTGTTTATGGATTTCATTACTACCATCCAAAAATTCCACGCTTGTCAAACCTAAAACAATAAGATACAATCTCAACCTGATCCCTTACACCATGTAGTTTCCTTTGGTCCATTCGCTAAATGGGGAATTGACTTCATGACATGTAACCCTCACTTGGTCAGGGGGCATGGATACATCATCATAGCCATGGATTATTTCAATAAATGGGCCGAGGCGATGCCTACATTTGACAATACCGGGAAAACTACATCATTATTCATATTCAATCATATCGTTACTAGATTTGGTGTCCCTCAAGCCATTGTCACTAACCATGGTAGTCATTTTCGCAATTTCATGATGTCTAAACTTACCAAGAAGCTGGGTCTTCGACATGAAAATTCAACCCCTTATTATCTACAGGCCAATGGCCAGGTTGAAGAAATCAACAAAGTTCTCATTACCATGCTTCGACGGATGGTAAGAATTCACAAGTCAAGTTGGCACACGATGCTTTTCTCGACATTATGGGCCTATTGGACATTCATTAATTCTACCATGGGGTTCACACCTTTCCAATTAGTATATGGTATTGAATAAATTCCGTCGATTGAATGTGAAATCCCATCTTTGAAACTAGCTTTCAAAATTCTCCCTAACACTTAAGCTGAAGAGGAACGTCTTTTGTATTTGATGCAATTAGATAAGGCCCGTTGTGATGTTTCTTTAGTCATTGAAACTCAGAAAAAGCGATTCAAAGATCAATATGACAAGCATGTCAAACCATGTGTTTTTTTTTAGGTTGATTTAGTTCTTCTTTATGAACAAGATCGTGACTTATTAGGGGTCGGTAAATTCAAACCTATGTGGCGTGACCCTTATATTGTCAAATGAGTGTTGGAGAAAGGGGCCTATGAGCTGGTAGATTATGATGGAATTCCTTTGAGTGAACCCAGAAATGGGCTTTACTTGAAGAAGTACTATGCTTAAACCATTTTGCATTAGTGTTGTGTATTTTTAGTGTATCATACCCTGGTGTGCTTTTTCATTTTTGGTTCCTCCTTTCAGTTGCTTACCTTGCACTGTGCTTGGTTTTCAAATGTCGATGTCTTCACTACCCTATATCGAATTTGTTGATGGTTCTAGTCACAGTACTCAAAACTTAGCATCTGCTGCTTGGGAAATCTATGCACCTATGGATGAATTGATCAGTCTACATGGTGTTTGTCGTGGTTGTGCAAATAATAATATCATGGAATACAATGCAGTTATCGAATTGTTAACTGATTCCTTTTCACTTGGCATCTGTCATCTTATTGTATGACTTGATTCATAGTTAGTAGTACTACAATTGAGTAACATTTATTCTATATGAAGTCCTACTTTGTTAAGGGTATATTTACGAATCCGCCTCTTGGAAATACATTTTGATTACATTGAATATCAACATATTCCTAGATGTTTAAATACATTGATAGATGCATTGGCTAATCATGTGTTATACACACATTTGAGACATTTATAAACCCAATCACACCTTTTACAAAAACAAGTAAGTTGGTAGGAACTTTATATTTATAACGATAAAAGTTACAAAAAAAAGTGTTTGTCCAAAGACCAAAATATCAAAAAGTGAAGCTCATGGCTTCATGTACAAAAAAATCAAGGATGTTTCTCACTGTAACAAGAGAATGCATGTGCCACTTTATAGAGAAGTCGATGAATAGATGCAGATACTCCCTCTGTGTGGCATTGATAGTGCATAGGAATTTCATCCACTATGGCATCAGAGACATGCATGGTTAGTCCCTCCAGGTTCTGTTCAATAGCCTCGAGATCCGCGACAACTATCCATGCTACAACACCTATCTCTCCTTGCCTCTAGATGAGAGAAGATCCTGGAGGACAATAAGGCCCCACATATGCATTATTGAGATAACTTTATAAGTCTTGGATAGATGACACAAAAAATATTTTATATAATTAAAATATCAAAAACATTATATAAACAAAAATTTCTTTCTTACTTATGTTTCCCCATTGGGATCCCTCAGGAAGAGATAAATTTGGATCCCCACGGAAATTCGTTCCGACGTATGCATAGTCTTCCACCGTGAGTAGTTGATTCCTCATCCATTGGAAGAAAATATCGTCATACTTGATAATG
This sequence comes from Picea engelmannii, assembly GCA_009831015.1. Taxonomy (NCBI): domain Eukaryota; kingdom Viridiplantae; phylum Streptophyta; class Pinopsida; order Pinales; family Pinaceae; genus Picea; species Picea engelmannii. The sequence goes on along the minus strand of ML840138.1, from coordinate 9,290 downwards.
AGAACACCACCATGACGATCCATTAGATCCACCCACCTCTTCATCCATGGATCTTATGGAGAAAGCATACCCCACTCCACCTGTAGACATAGGAAATTAACTCTCTCCAGAAAGAAGGACACCAAAATGGACCTATATCCAAATTGTTTCAACCAACCGTTTCAAAACTTTGTGAGTTGTTTTTTCATTCTTTTCAGGACACCCTCACACCATTTGAAGACTCTGGGTTCCATGCACTCTATCGCATACTGAAAATGGATTTGCAAATCCATATGGGGAGCTTCACTCCATTCCATGCGGGTAATGGTGTAAATGATAGTCTACAACGGTAAATCCCAGACATCTCTGATGGCTACCTTGCCACTATGTTTTTCGGTACCTGACACACAATGGTGGAAAACATAGTAATCCATAGGTTCACCCCCACCCCTGCTGCCTGTGAGTGATACCCGTGAACCATGACGAGACAACCCTATCAGAAAATAGATTTCCTCTATATCTATTGTAAGTGTATGAAAACCCACACGAAAGGCTTGTTCGTTCACATGCCACATGTGAACCAAATACTCTAGCAACCTCAACTAGGCTCTCATGCCCTAAATCCTGAAAAATTTGAGTAACCCACATTTCCTTAGAGCCATAACTGTGATCGGGTCATTCCTGAAAAAATAATCCTCTTCCTCATGCTCTCGCTCATGCCACACAAGCATATTGACCAAGGAAATCCTTTCAAGGAACATTAAAAGAAGATTAGAAACATAAAAATTCCATTCTTGGATGTTTTTCTAGTTATTTTTATCTTTTCAAAAATTTGATTGTAGTCATCGCAGGGCTACGTTTTCACGTAGAGAGACGTCATCGCACCCTACCTATGGGGTCTCCTGCGATGATGCAAGATCATCGCAGTTCACGATACAATGTACATGCAACGATCTAAATACGTAGGTAGCCCAAAAAATCAACCTAACATCCAAATTTTACCAATGAAAACAAAATTTGAAACCATGAAAAGATAAAGAAGAAGAAGATTACTTGTTTGATGGAGACAATTCACAAAATGATCCACCACACGCTCCTCAATCAACAGTTGAAATTTGGGGAGAAAAAGGGTTTTGAAGAACTATTTGGGTAAATTTGCAAATGAAATGGTAAAATGGTGTTTTAGGCCTATTTTTTTGTTTTTTACCACTTTTTATTGCAAAATTATATTATTTTTATATTTTATCCATGCCCTAAAGTCTAACCTTGGTAAAGTGTTGACTTTTGCAGATTAAAAGGTCTAGGGACAAGACGTTTGAACAGGGATCCACTCTTTTTTATTTGTTTTTGCATATTTTTCTTATTTATAGATCCTTTTAGGGTTTTTCAGGAAAAACTCTGAGCACAGTCTTAATTATTTCTCACGCTCGTGAAACCATGAGAATGTAATCGAGTAATATTTTTTCATTTTTTGAACTCGCGTTGGTAATTAGAAAAATGAAACCTATGGAGTATCCTTTAAGCTCTTTTCAATCTCCTTAAACATGAAAAGATAGCCGAGCGACCTTGTTCTTTTCAGGCTCATAAAAGTATTTGAAGGAAATGTATGATGAGCGGTAGGTTATCTTTTTTTCGGTCTCATCAGACTAACTTACGAAAAAGGACCTTATAGAGTTCTTTTTAAGTGTTTTTCAGACTCTTTAAAAATGAAAAAACCCCGAGTTTTCTTTCTTTGGACTCATTAAACAAACATCGAAAGGCCCATATGGGATCAAACCAATCCTTCTTAGGGTTTGTTAAACATACTCCAAGGGACTCGTCTGAAGGATGAGATTACATTTATAAGTATATGTTATCCTCCTCAAGATTGTGTAAAAATAAAGAGGTACTCACTAGAAATGGTGGGGGGGAATTGGGAAAGAAATGTGTCTATGTATTTGTATTAGTGGCAGTAATAGTCGCTCTTGAACATGACACCCCCATTCATCATTGTATCCGAGTTGGGAAATCCATTTGTCTCTTGTTTGAACATATATAATTCCATATGTTGGGTCCTCCTTGAGTCAATGTTGCCAATAAAATTGTTGTGTCGTTCATATGTTCAAGAGAAGTCTAACCTAAACAAGCCTTCTATAAAATCGACCATCTGCAGTTATACATTTTCTACCATGTCGACCTTCCCTGAGTCAGTTTCGAATTACTTCATACTCTAATCTACTTCAAATCTATTACATATTTCATGTCATTGATGGGGGATACATCAATGCCCTCCTATGACAATTCTTTTCCTTTCAATTTCAACTCATTATCCAGGAACAAGATTTAGAAATCATTCAGTACCTTAGAGCCTG
>ML840137.1:26887-41993 GCA_009831015.1 Picea engelmannii | reverse complement strand
GGTCTCCTACCCATACAAATTTCCCCTTTTTCTCTTGCTTACTTGACTTGCACTCTTCCCTGAGATGATTTTAATCAACCCCCATGCTCTCAATAAATATGGGATGTGACTTCTCACACCCACACTCTTACATGAATTCAATGATTGAGCTCTAGAACACTCAACAGCTAATGGAAGGCTCATGGTAAGGATGATTTAGAAAAGAAATGGTTTGGGTTTAATAAACATGGGGAGACTCTCCCCCTTGGACCCTTCCCTCTTTTGTGGAGAATTATCCCCCAAATCTCCATCAACGTCCATCTACAACTGGTGATACATTTTATTCCATATATTCAATTTACATCATTTGCATATTACATTGATTTGTCTCTCGGCCATACATCACATTTACAATATACATCGCTAGTTTAGGATTTGAAAACAAGGATGTTACAAACTCAAAAAGAATTAAATTTCTTTGGGATTTTTGGATTTTGGAGGTTACAAATTTATAGGTCAAGGTGGAGCACTAAAGGTGTCCAAGGGGATTTTGGTGGTTATGAAGGCTACAAAGACTAGAAACCTTTACAAGCTAGACAAAAGTACTCAAATAAATGAAGTAGGGGTGGTATGTGAGGAGGAAAATGAATCTACTCATTTATGGCATCAACGAATGGGTCATATGAGCGAGAAAGGGCTACAAGTACTCATAAAATGCAAATTACTTCCAAATTTAAAATATTTGAATTTGAATTTTGCAAATATTTTATCTTTGGAAAATAGCGTAGACAGAAGTTTAAAGCAGGCAGTCATATAAGTAAAGGTATTTTAGATTATATCCATTCAGATGTTATAGGGCCATCACCTACAGTTTCTTTTGGAGGATCGTCATATTTTATAACATTTATAGATGATTTCTCTATAAAGGTGTGGGTCTATGTCCTAAAAAGAAAAATTGATGTGTTTAATGTATTTAAACAATTTAGAGTTTTAGTTGAAAAGAGAATTGGTTGGACAATCAAATATTTAAGAATTGATCATGGAGGCGATTTCAGTTCTTTATAATTTGAAAAATATTCCAAATAAGATAGGATCAAAATGCACAAAACCACAGTATATACTCCCCAACAAAATGGTGTGGTAGAACATGTGAATAGGACTGTTCTAGAAAGAGCAAGGAGTGTGCTTAGCAATGCCAATTTGCAACAAGAGTTGTGGGTAGAAGAAATCTCTATTTCTTGTTATTTGGTAAATCGCTCACCATGAATTTCAATAGATTGTAACAATCTTGAAGAGGTGTGGATAGGTCATCCTTGTGATTGTAACTCAAAGTTAAAAAAAAAAATGTGAAGCTTATGCTCTTACTCCTAAAAAACAATTTTCTAAGTTAGATCTGAGATAAAAGAAGTGTGTAGTTGTTGGTTATGATGATGTTGTTAAGGGATATGTATTGTGGGATCCTATTTCCCACAAAATAATCATTAGAAAAGATGCAGTATTTGATGAATCTCTCCTCATTAAATCATATATTGTATAAGTTGAATTAAAATTGGAACAAGTACCACTAAATAAACAAATTCACTTGGAGACTCAACCATCTATAAAAACAAGGAAGTAGGAAGAATATTTTGATGATAAAGAAGTTGTAGTTTTTTAAGATATTCGGGAAAATGTGGAAATTCCACAACCAAAACTAAGGACATCTACATGGGACAAAAATCCTTCTAATAGGTATACCGATTTTGTTTCATCCATTGATTTGATTACTAATAATGAGAAACCTTCTTGTCATCATGAATCAATAGATAATATCTATAATGCTAAATGGATGATGGAAATAGAAGAAGAAATGGATTTTTTGGAGAAGAATCAAACATGGGACCTAGTAGAACTTCCAAAAGATATAAATGTTGTTGGGTGTAAGTGAGTGTACAAATTGAAGAAAGGTGATGACGGTAAAGTTGAAAGACATAAATCTCAAGTGGTAGCAAAGGGGTATTCTTAGATGGAAGGTATACATTTCTATGAAATATTTTCACTAGTTTTTAAGCTTGTTTATATTCATGTTGTGTTAGCATAGTTTCTTTACTTGATATAGAGTTAGAGCAATTGGATGTTAAAACAACATTTTTACATGGAGATTTGGATGAGGAGATATATATGGAACAACTAGAAGATTTTTTTCAGGATCACAAAATAATTTGTGTATGCAAGCTCAAGAATACATTGTATGGCCTGAAGCAATCTCCTAGGCAATGGTACAAGAAGTTTGACTCTTTCATGGTTAGCCAAAATTTTACAAGAAGTGAGTATGACCATTGTGTTTACTTTAAAAGTGTAGAAAATGAAATATTCATTATCTTGGTGTTATATGTTGACGATATGATTATTTCAACCAAAATCATGGTTGAGATCAATAGGTTAAAGGATCATATCTCTGGGACTTTTGATATAAAGGATCTAGGAGCAGCAAAACAAATCTTGGGCATTGAAATACATAGAGACAGAAAAAAATGGTAAAATTTGGATTTCACAATAGAAGTATGTGGAGAAGATACTTCTAAGATTCAGTATGAATAATCTGAAACCAGTAAATATCCCTTTAGCTTCCCATTTTAATATTTATTTAGGTTTACGTCCTAGTAATAAATAAGAAAATTATTATATGTCTCGTGTACCATATGCTAGTGCAATAGGAAGTTTAATGTATGTTATGGTATGTACAAGACCTGTCATTTCACATGTAGTTGGTGTTGTCAGTAGATACATGGAAAATCCAGGAAAAGAACATTAGGAAACAATGAAATGGTTTCTTCGGTATCTTCGAGGCACAAGTGCTTATTGTATCACCTATAATGGTTGTAATGATTTTGTCTATGGTTATGTTGATTCGGATTTTGTAGTTGATTTGGAAAAAAGGATATCTACTTCAGGTTATGTCTTTACTCTAGCAAGAGGACCTATTTGTTGGATTTCAAAGCTTCAAAATGTGGTTTCTTTATTCACTATTGAGGCATAATATACAGTTGTCTCACATGCATGAAAGGAGACAATTTGGTTAAAGGGTCTATTGGGTGAGTTTGGAAAAGAAAAAGACAAGGTAAATGTGAATGTGCTTTGTGACTTTTAAAGTGTTATTCATTTGGCCAACAATCCAACTTATCATATTAAGACTAAGCATATTGCAGTTAAATATCATTTTGTAAGACTGCTTATTGATGGAGGTGGAGTAGTCTTGAGAAATTCCATAATCATAAAAATTCCGCAGACATATTCATGAAACTTGTATTGTTAAAGAAGTTGTGGTGGTGATCGGTTACTGATGCAGCCCCCCCTTCTCCCCTCATGGGTTATGTGACCTCCTGATCAAGGATCGTTCAAATACTGAGTTGAATTAGCTCTTCAGGCCCTTGCTGGAACCCCAATCAAGTTACATAGGTACCTCTTCTCCTAAGGTGCAGGTTCTATCAAAACCTATGGGCTCTCACTAAGCCCCTTTTCTTTTTTTTCCATTTAAATAACAGGTGCTAGCTCCTTATGCTAGACCCCTTCTTTTATGTGACCTCAGGATGTGACCCGGGGCTAAACCCTAAGGTGCTTATTAATTTACGGCTTCGGTCATTTCTCTCCTCGCTAACACACGATGCTTGCAAATCACCAAGTTTCGAATTGGTGGACTCTCGATCCACCCTCCACGCGTCCTCGCGATATGATGATTGACAATGTTTTTACCTTCGGGCCTTCGACAGTTTCAACTGCAACTATTGCCAATTCCTTCGAATCCCGAACCAACGAACTTCTTGGACGGGATCTACGACTCATGTATCTCCAACAGCCAACAACTATGATCCACTTCAGGACTCCGGCCTTCGAGAGTCCTCACTCCTCCTACCTTTTCTCCTCCCGAACAATGGACCAGCGAAGCACTAATCGAACACCACGCATCCACACAATCAACGGTGGGAATGTTCCTTTTGTGATCTGACAGCACGCATCCCTCTCTCGAACCAATGACCATGAAATTCTTCGGCTCCCGTCTCTTCGGGAATTCTCCACCCAGAGTTACCTTTGTCCTTCCAGATGCACGATCTGATGCCACATGCCTCCTGGCGATCAATAGTCGGTATTTTCTTTGCAACCTCGGGCTTCGATATTTCTCAAGTAAACTCACCTCATTTTCCCCGAAGTGCTCTTCTTCCAAAGTGTGCGGATGTCTTCCACGTACTCCTTCCTAGATCCAATAGTCTAGATTTCTTCTCCTTTCACGACTTCGGTGATTTTTCTTCCACTCCATGCAAATCCCTCGTAAATCTTTCCCATGAACTCCCTGATATGTCACCACCTGTCTCCTGATAATTAACGATCAATATCTGCTCCAAGCTTCAAAGCTTCAGTGATTTCGCTCGCTTCTCACCTAAAACCTCTCAGAGTGTTTTTTTTACGTAGTTTTGGATCTTACGCCACCTGTCTCTCTTGACGATGGATGGTCTCGACTGGTTTCAAGACTTCAAGACTTTGGCTATCTTTCTCTCCCATGCACGTTAAAAGAAAGGAGTTAAATTTTGTACACTTAATTGGATCCAACGGTTGTTGGTCCTTCGCGCTCAGATCCTATGGATGGGATTTGTTCTCCTCCTCCACGCGCTCCTTCTTGATGTTGGAATGTGTTTTGACGACCTATATATTATCCTACAGTCGATCTAACAACTTGTGTTGATCCTCCTCCTGAGGTTGTCGAACTTGAAGCAAGTTCTCCTACGCATGCCTTGCTCTTTTCTCATAGTCTAGGTTTCATACTGTCTCTGCCTCTTGCACTCCTTGCACAGGCTCTGTGCACAATGGAACTATTCCTCCTGAGATTTTTCTTGCCCAGTATCCTAAGGGTCTCGTCCCTCATATTTTATTCAAAGGTTTTCCCAATTCCCTCCTGGCACTCTCTGCGCTCTTCCTCTTGAGATTTTTGAACTTGAAACAATTTCACACCTCTGCACTCGATGAAGTATTTCAAATGGCTTCTTGCAACACTTTTCTAAGTGTTGTCCTAGTGCACTCCTTGCACAGGTCTTCCTCCAAAGTGTTCAGCAACTATGTTTCACCTTTAGCTTCAAATGCTCAGACCTCAGAGGTATCTGTCCCTTTTGTTCCTCGAAGGGATATATGTGCCCTTTTGGCAACTTCTTCTCAAGCACTCCTTGCTAAGATTATAGAGTATTCATCAAATCTATGGGTGTCCTCCTCTAACACTCCTCTTCTCAAAACTTGAAAGAGAGTCCACCTGTGCACATTTGCACCTACTCAATGCCCTCCTGGCAGAGCTCTACAAAGTGTTTGGCAATTTTGTCTTTTGTCCCTTCTCCTACACAGACTTCCTCCAAGGTGTTCAATAACCTTGAGGCTCCTCCCCGAGTCTGTAAACTATTATAGTGTTCCCTCCTGGCACATTCTCCTCTGAAATCAAACCAGAGTTTAGATACACACTCCTTGCTTAGCTCACAGAGTTCTCAACACTCTGTCATGCACTCCTTGCATTTAGCCTAAAGAACCTAGAATTAATCCAGCAAACTCACAAATAGATAGTGGAATTATATATTATCCCTGCAGATGAAAACCTACCATACACATCTACAACACATGCACACAATCACACAAAGAACATTCATAGAATACATATAAACACACAGAAAACTCATAGGAAGGAAAAACTGCTCTTTGTATTAATATGAATGGTTATTTACAATAGATGTATGCTTGGACTACAGTTGAGTCTCGGCTCTCTCCTTTCCTTCTTCTACTCTATGAATAATTGAATAATTGATTCCAATATTTTTACAAAAGAGGGACTCCTCGAGCCTTTCCCTCCAAGCTACACTAGTGGTGTCTAATCACCATTTACAATGCCTAACTACTGAGGTATATTACATTGAATGAACATGTACATCTCAGATCTGAGGAAAATCTCAAGATATGTTCCATATAAAGCCTAATAAAGGCAACTCCATCTACTACATGTACAAAGGCATGACCCAACTCTTCCATCCTTATAACATTTAATTTTCTTTAATTACATTTAAAATTTAAATTCAAGGGAAAAATGAGAGGGTTGGTGCCTCTCCCCTCCTTGAATTTTCTTTGATGTGTTGGAACGTTGGCGCATTTTTGAGGTAGAGAGATGCTCCTGCATCATACTCCACTGCTGGGAAATTCATGAGCTCCTACTCATAAGCTTCTTTGCTCTACTGTTGAAATCCCCCTAGATCCCAAACTCTCCCTTGGAGTTGTCCTCTTGATTCTTTGCTTTGTTACTGTTGTTGATTCCTTACTACTCTTGTAGGTCCTCTTCTATTCATCCTCCTCCTACTGACATCTTCTTGTGTTGATCTCAACATCAGCCTCCTTATCTCCTCTATGACTTCTTCCAGCTTATCTGTTGGTTAGCTCCCTGGCAGTCTTTTTTGTTGTTGCATCTCCTCATTTTGATCTAAGGGAAGATCAACCTAATCTCCCACTCTGTCTTCATCTCCTGTGGAATTATCTTGCCACCCTGCTGCAGACTCCATTTCTACAGTCTCATCACTAAGCTGCTACTCATCTTCCTCCTCTGACAAATTATCTTATGTTAGTTCCTCTTCTTGTACAACTCCAACTTCCTCCAGCTTCTCCTCAGACTAGAATTCTCCTCCATCTGTTTCCAAATTTACCTATTGGATATCCCTACTCTGCATATTTACCCTTCTCTCTAGGGATTCCATTTCCTTGTACAGATCAGCAAATTCCATGATGTCTGCTTCCTCTTCTATTGCAGGCTTCAGTGTTGCAGTCATCTTCTGTTCAGCTTCCTAGCTGAAAATTTTGAGCCATTCCTCATAATGCTCTTCTTCTTCTACTACTTCTTGGGAAGATTATGATGTCTTCTCTTTCTCCTCTATGACAGTCACACCTAGTTGTCTTTATGTTGCATCAGCAACACCTATGCTAGCCTCTTCTTGGCTAGTTGGAAGGAATATTTGAATTCCTCCAATGATCAGAGCACACCTCTGATCTTCTTATGTCAATACTATGTGTTGATATGAACTCTCTACTGAGTTCATCTCTTCTCCCTTTCCCACCTAGCAATCTAATATTTCTCCTCTTCCCTCCTGGCAGTCTATGAGATCAACTAATATCGTCTCATTTCCCACCTGGCAATCTAAACCTTCATCACTTCCCTCCTGGCAGCCCATGAGATCCTCTGATCTCTTCTCCTCCTCATCATTGAGGCTTTTTCCAACTTCTGGGTCACATATGTGAACCACTTCCACTGTGTCACTGAGGGTTTCAACTTCCCTCAGCCACCTCCTCAACACTTGTTGTTGCCTTCCGGCCAACAACTTCTTAACAAGCCACTTTGATTTCCTCTTTAAAGGTCATTCGTACCTCCAGCATACCTTTTCCTCCTATTGCATCTTCAATGTTAGCCTCTCCATGTCTTCTCTGATTTCCTCGAGCTCTTTATCCATATATTCCTTCTTTTTTTGTTGGTGGTCCTTGCCTTGACCATGCCTATGGCCTTCAATAGCGATCCTCCTCCTCCACCTTCAACTCACTTGGTTGTTTGATGTCCACTCTACAACTGAGAGTGTCTCCATCTTCTCCTACAACCCACCTAGTTGTTTTCTTGACTACTACACACTTGCAAGCAATCATACATAGAGCATCAACACTTTGTCTCCCTTCACCTGCTATCTACAGAAAAAATTTAAACCTCTGATACCATTTGATGTTATCAAACTATCTCTTTGTTTCCTTCTCGCCTTTTCCTGTTGTCTACAAGAAAATTTCCACTCTGATACCACTTGATGCAGACCCCCATTCTCCCCTCAGGGGTTCTGCAACTTATCGGTCAAGGATCATTCAAATACTGAGATCAATTATCTCTTTGAGGCCCTGCTGGAACCCCAATCAAGTTACACAGGTCCCTTTTATCCTAAGGCACAGGTTCTATCAAAACTCGCAGGCTCCCGCTAAGCCCCTGTTATCTTTTTTCCATTTAAATAGCAGGCGCTAGCTCCTTATTCTAGGCCCCTTGTTTTATGTGACCTCGGGTTGTGACCCAGGGATAAACCCTAAGGCTCTTCTGAATTTCAGGATTTGGTCGTTTCTCTCCTCTCTAACGTGCTATACTTGCAAATCTTCAAACGCTGAATTGGCGGAGTCTCGATCCCCCCTCCACGCATCCTCGCGATCTGACGATTGACGAAATTTTGACCTTCGGGCCTTCGACAGTTTCAACTGCATCTATCACCAATTCCTCTGAACCTCGAACAGACGAACTTCCCGAACGGGATCTATGGCTCACGTCTCTCCAACATCCAACAACTATTATCCACTTCAGAACTCTGACCTTCGAGATTCCTCACTCCTCCTACCTCTATTCCTCCCGAACAATGGACCAACGAAGAGCTGATCAAATGCCACGTTTCCACAGAATCAACGATGGGAATGTGCCTTATGTGATCTGACAACACGCGTCCCTCTCTCGGACCAATGACCACGATCTTCTTCGGCTCCTGAATCTTTGGGAATTATCCACCCATACTTACCTTTGTCCTTTTGAATGCACAATCTGATGCCACGTGCCTCCTAGCGATCGACGGCCAGTATTTTCTTTGTAACCTTGGGCTTTGGGAGTTCTCAAATGTAACATACCCACTACCTAAAATCAGACTATTTCGTTGATTTCTCAACAATGAGAATCCCCGAAGCTTGCAGCAGTGAAATGTCAATCCCGATCCACAGGTATTTATTTCCCTGCCATGGCCTCTTCTTCACATGCCTGTGACATTTCCCCGATGATAGTTTCGGGTTTTGGGGTTTCGTGATCCCTGACGACAAAAGTTCCTATCCTCTCGAACTCCCAATTTTCGATGAGTAATTTCACCGATACGCGCCCTTTACGCGTTAGCCCTCCTGGCTATGATCTGGTCCATGTGACCGCTAATTCATAAGACCGCAACCTTATCCTTCCTTCGGGGTTTTGGGCTTCAAAATCCCGACGTGCTCCAACTCCCATTAGCCCTCCAGGCTAGAATCTTGGCCCACATGACCACTATCTGACAAGACCGCAGCCTTGTCTCCCATCGGGGTTTCGAACATCGCAATGTCGAAATGCATAAACATTTTGTCCTCAGAATCCCCGATATCCCAATGACCCAATTGTCGATAGATGACTTCCTGTCGGGACTTTCCCTGATGGCTCTAACTGTTGTCGCACGTCCTCCTCTGATGGACGGTCCTGGTTAACTCTTGGGATTTCACGACTTCTGATGTCCTGGATGCCTCGTCCCTAGGACTCGCAAAATGCCGGACTCTGACTCCCTTCAGATATCTGACACGTGTCCCAAGTGAATGGATGGTTCAGATCACTCCTCGCGTTTTCGAGACTTCTGATGTCCCGACTTTCATGACCTCAGGAACTCTAATTTCCCGAATGTCGACATCCTGATGTCTAGTGCCCGGATCTCCGGAATGGATCGCGTGACACACGTCCTCTCTCAGATGGACGGCCCAAATTTGTGTCAGGGTTTTCAAGGTGGACTTACCCGATCTCTTGTCCACGGGAATGTCGATATCCCAACTCCCGACGCCTCAATCTCCACCACGTGTCTCCACTAACGGACGGTCCAGATCATTTCCGGGTAATTTCCATGGAAATTCCTGATCTCGTGTCATCGATACTTTCGATTTCCCGATATGTGAAATCCCGATGAGCCAACCCTCCTTTCGGGATTTTTCCTTCTTTTCACGAGCTTAAACCTCACGCAACTTCTGTCAGATCTTACGGCTGGCGGTTATCTGCTCAAGATCTGACGGCTCAGATCTTTCCTACCTCGCGCATTCTTCCACTACTTCATGGATGTGGAAAGATCAACGGTCTAAATGTTCTCATGGACCTTTGGGGGGGGGGTCTACGATCCCGATTTCATCGCTATTCACGAAGATAGAGAGAAAAAGGGGAAAGGTATGTAACGCCCTTGTTACTTTTGTCAATCTGACGATCGTAAATGGCCATGGGTCTCTCGACAGGATCTCATCTGTCGATCGTTACATATCCCTACATTGTTACTTTGGGATTTTAAGAGGGTTATTCCTCCTTGTACAGGGTTGTTAAGACTTGCACATTCAATTCCTTTCTCCAGGTTCTTAGTAAACTTTTCTAAGGTGAGGAATCTCTGTGAAGAGATCTATTCCAGGGCATCCCTAGAGACGGGTAAGGGGAAACAACTTCCCGAGAACGGGCCGAAAGTCTGACTTGGTTCAACTTATGCGTAATTAAATTCATTTATCAATCATAAGCCAATTCATTCATTTTCTGTTATAAGCATATATCTACCCTTTCTTATCAAAACACTGCACAGACATTCTTTACTGCAATCGTTCACAATTCCACAGTTTATGAGCATATATGTCAACATATGAATTTCAAGATGCAATATGCAAAACACTTATCAGAAATAACACCAGGAGTGAGTGCAACTACTGAGAGGGGTGCTCGTTTCCACCCAAACGTAGGCATAGCGACTCCCAGTGGATTTACCACTAGCCACCCCCGAGCTGAGACCACGATGATGTGAGACTGCGTATCTCTGTCTTCCAGTGACCAGGAGTGAAGGTTGCAATCCTTCCTCTCTACTATCACTCACTCTGCGTAATTCCAGAGTTCCCCTTGCGTCCCCTCCTGCAATCGATTCTACCCCACGCCTTATCCTCTTGCGAGGTTGTGTGTGGCGCGATTACCCTCGTGCTAATCAGGCCTAACGGCTCTATGGATAGGTGGTTCACCTCCCCATCCCTCATTAAGCCATCAACCTGCCAGCCTGCAAGGCATTAAATTCAAAGCCAGCGAGCCACTTTTTTTTCTCTGGGCCAGTGGAGTCCAAATACGGTAATTAATTCTCGGTGGAAGTTAACGCCACCTTTTTAGGTGCCTTCCACCGCCATCGTGGTCTCTTTTTCTGCACATCCCCTCTCAGCAGTCCTGCAATAAATTCAAAATGTTATTCACATTCATTGACCTTTTCCTCAAGGTTTGTTTACATCACATATTCACATCTATGATTTCGCCATAGTTCTTGGCCAGTCTAGTTATATTTACAAGCTGGGAGAAGCAGGGTGTTACATCAAAGCAACTCTCCTCATTTTCCCCGAAGTTCTCTTCTTGCAAAGTGTGTGGATGTCCACCATGTACTCTTTTCTAGACCCAACAGTCTGGAGTTATTCTCCTTTCGCGACTTCAATGATTTTGCTTCTACTCCATGCAGATTCCCTTGATCTCTTTCCCATGTACTCCCTGATCTATCACCACCTATCTCCTGATAATCAACAATCAAGATCCATTCTAGGCTTCGGAACTTCAGCGATTTCGCTCGCTTCTCACCTGAAATCTCCTAGAGTGTTTTTTTTCCAGAGTTTCAGATCTTACGCCACCTGTCTCTCTTGAGGATGGACAGTCTTGATTGGTTTCAGAACTTTGGGACTTCAGCTATCCCGCTCTCCCATGCACGTTAAAAGAAAGGATTTAAATTATGTGAACTTACTTGGATCCAACGGTTGTTAGTACTTCGCACTCAGATCCTATGGGTGGGATATGTTCTCCTCCTCTGCATGCTCCTTATTAATGTCGGATTGTGTTTTGACGGCCTAGATTTTTTCCTGCAGGTGATCTAATGATTGTTGTTTCTCCTCCTCCTGAGCTTGTCGAACTTGAAGCAAGTTCTCCTATGCACACCTTGTTCTTTTCCCACATTCTAGGTTTCAGATTGTCTCTACCTCCTGCACTCCTTGCATAGGCTCTATGCACGATGGCACTATTCCTCCTGAGCTTTATCTTGCCCAGTCTCCTAAGGGTCTCGACCCTTGGATTTTCTTCAAAGGATTTCCTGGTGCCCTCCTAGCACGCTATGCTCTCTTCCTCTTGAGATTTTTGAACTTGAAACAATTTCACACATCCACTCTCTCCTTGCACTCGATGAAGTCTTTCAAACGGATTCTTGCAACACTTGTCTAAGTGTTGGCTTCGTGCACTCCTTGCACAGGTCTTCCTCTAGAGTGTTTAGCAACTTTGTTTCACCTTGATCTTCAATTGCTCAGACCTCAGAGGTCTTTGTCCCTTTTGTTCCTCGAAGGGATATATGTGCCCTTTTGGCAACTTCTTCTCAAGCACTCCTTACTGAGCTTACAGAGTATTAGGAAAATCTATGAGTGTCCTCCTCTGACACTCCTCTTCTCAAAACTTGAAAGAGATTTCACATGTGCACACTTGCACCTGCTCAATGCCCTCCTAGAAGAGCTCTATAGAGTGTTCGACAACTATGTCTTATGTGCCTTCTCCTGCATAGACTTCCTCCAAGGTGTTCAGTAACCTTGAGGCTCCTCCTTGAGTCTGTAAACTATTTGGGTGTGCCCTCCTGGAACATTCTCCTCTGAACTTGAAGCAGAGTTCAGATACGCACGCCTTGCGTTGACTCATAGAGTTCTCAGCACTTTGTCATGCACTCTTTGCATTTAGCCTAAAGAACCCAAAATTAATCCAACAAACTCACAAAGAGATGGTGGAATTCTATCTTATCTCTGCATATGAAAACCTACCATACACATCTACAACATATGCACAAAATCATGTAGATAACATTCATAGAATACATATAAACACACAGAAAACTCATAGGAAGGAAAAAATTCTCTTTGTATTAATATGAATGTTTGTTTACAATCGGTGTAGGCTCAGACTGTAACTGAGTCTCGGCTCTCTCCTTTCCTTCTTCTCCTTTACGAATAATTGAATAATTGATTCCAAGATTTTTACAAAAGAGGAATCAATTGCCTTTCCCTCCAAGCTACACTAGTGGTGTCTAAGCACCATTTACAATGCCTAACAACTGAGGCTGATTACATTGAATGAACATGTACATCTCAAATCCAAGGCAAAGTTCAAGATCTCTTCCAGCTCAAGCCTAATAAAGGTGACTCCATCTACTACCTGTACAAAGGCATGACTCAGCTCTTTCAGCCTTACAACATTTAATTTGCTTTAGTTACATTTAAAATTTAAATTGGAGGGAAAATGAGAGGTTTGGCACCTCTCCCCTCCTTGAATGTTCTTTGATGTGCTGGAATGTTGGCGCGTTGCTGAGGTGGAGCGATGCTCCTGCATCAGTTTCTCTTGTCTTGCAAAAGAGGTGATGAATGGGCTTGGTCAAGGTATTAGATAAATTTTTGTCAAGGTGGATATTGTTGGAATTATGACAACAATTAAAATAATCTACGGTAAAAATCCAAATTTACTTATAGTAAATATTTGATGGTTCGTATAATGGAGGCAGTTCATGAAGGGAGTTCTTGAAGTGATATAATGATATAACCTATTGTGTATCTATGAAGAGGGAGTTCTTGAAATGACATAATGATATAATCTATTGTGTATCTATGAATCACAAGAGTCATTTGTAACTTTGAATCATGTTGAATAATAAGATATTGATACTTTTTCATGTGGATGTTTCCTTGATGAAGTGTTGGGGTTTTACCATATAAATCTTTATGTCTTATGAATGTTGCACTTTATATAATCCTCTTACAAAATCAACAGAGTAGTAATAGTTTGACCTCTCCACTTTGAGGAAAAACCCTCCATAATTATGATTTTCCCCTCTCTCTCTCTCTCTCTTAAAATGCAAGTTAAAAATCTAAGTTGGAAGTGAGAGTTCTTTCATATTTGAAATTATGACACCAATGCACAATTTCAAGGTGACTTTGATGTTCGTAATTTAGGTGCCCTACATATTTAGAATGAATCTTCAATATCAACATATACTTACAGGGAGTTATGTTTGCTTAACCATAGCACTTTCCATATGTGTAAACAAAGGGAATGAATTATATATTTTAATGGGTTCGCAATTCATATTAAATGGGTTGAGAGTTTGAATAAACTTATAGTTGTGATGTATATATAATAAGAATATGTGTGTGGTTTTAGCTTAATTATTAATGAAGAGATTCAATCATTCAAGATGGAGATTATACTAAGTTAAGGAATATTATTATTAAGAAGATTTTATTGGATATTTATTTATTATTACAATTTATTGATTATACTATTCATATGAGATCTTTATAAACTTTGGATTTCAAGAAAGAAGAAGGTTAAATGTTTTGAGATTTACACCTTTACTAGTTTCTCATCATTGATCAAGTAATCTTTATTAAAATTATAATTTTTATTGATAAAATTGTTATTTTTAGATGTAAAAATGGATTCAACACCCTTAAATACCCCATGATTGCAATGGGATTGTGCAATGTTAACATTTGAAATCTTCAATTCCATAAATGGAAAATAAGTTTCCCCAAATTTCAGGCTAGAAATACCAAATTCTATTTTAAATGATAGGAAAAAGACCATTTTGTAACTCATACAATCCAAAAATGAAATATATTGACTTCAAACAATTTAATGGATATTGCTTGGCATATGTTTTTTCTTGGGTATATGCTTTTTGGGATTTTTTTTTTAATTACAACTTACATGTTGATAAATACATTTTTTATTGTAAAAAAAATAATCAATAAATGTTATTGATAAATTTAATATGTAATTTAATGGATATTGCTTGGCATATGTTTTTTCTTGGATATATGCTTTGAGGAATTTTTTTTTAATTACAATTTACATGTTGATAAATACATTTTTTATTGTAAAAAAATTATCAATAAATATCATTGATAAATTTAATATGTAATTTAATGGATATTGCTTGACATATGTTTTTTTTGGGTATATGCTTTTAGGATTTTTTTTTTAATTATAACATATATGTTGATAAATACATTTTTTTATTAAAAAGTAATCAATAAATATCATTGATAAATTTAATAGATATGGATAGAGTTTTTCTTCTCAAAGGAGATAATTGTACTTGAAATCCCTCTAAATGAAATACAAGAGTTCATGAGTTCATGAAAGGATTGCTAAAGTTTTTCTCAATAACCACTATGAAAGCTTCTTGGACGAAATCTTCAAAAACCTGTATTACGTGTTTTTTCAAGCTCTTGACATAACATATAAGTTTTATGAAGATTCAAATCTATC
>ML840136.1:42327-67404 GCA_009831015.1 Picea engelmannii | reverse complement strand
ATTTTTCCTTTTTCAATAAGTCGCTAACTCTTCATAATGACTCATTAATAATTGAATAATAACCATGAGTTGACTTTTCATTTTATATTCATGGTACATCTTTATAATAATCAAGCAATTTTACAATTTAACATTGACATGACTTAGTCTATATTATATACATTTTATAGACTTATATATTATATGAATCTTTGATCCCCTCCTAAAATGCTTCGACTTTGGAACATTAGCAAATAGAGATAGCTGTTCAAACACTATTTTGATGGCGATGATTAAAAGTACAATTGTGATTGAGTTAATAGCCATTTCCTTATTTTCACTGTGTACTTCATCATTAGGATTTGATGTTCCTTTTTGTTTTAATTTTTTTACATCAGTGAGTAAGGTTTGCTTGTGATTCCCTAGATAGAGAATTCTTTCATTTATATTGATTATTTTCTTTAAGAAACCTTAATTTTATTTTTAAGTGATATTCTAAAGGTGGCTAGCATTTACGGCCTGGAATCCAAGGGTCCTTGCATTTATAACACTTTTTTCATCCTTGGTATCTTTTGTAACATATGTTGTTCTCCTTTAGTAAGGATGAATATACCTCATAATCGATCTTTCAAAGTGAGCCATGAAATTCATTGGCTTGTGAGCTATATTTTTATGATTGTTGCATTGTCTTGAGTGTCGATAGTTTCTAGAGTTTCCAATGTTCATATCTCACTGGTTAATCCAGGATTAATTCAAGAGTAGTGGATTTCCAATGATTAATCTCGATCATTGAATTTTAATTCTTTTATGTTTATCTCGTTTTCAATTATATTTTGGTATTTGAGTTTTTAACATATTTTTCTTTCACATTCAAGATCTATTCCTTATTTTTTCTTGGATATACTATCTCCAACTTGAATATGTTTCTCTTTCAAAAAAGGGGTCCCAAAGTCAAAGACTTGGATCTTATTGATCGATTTCCAATGTTTGGTGCCCTGCATAGAATTGAAACAAGTAGGTAGGGGCTCTTGTGTTGATCATCTCATCCATCTTATGAGATGAGATTATCTATGTTGGGGGGACTTTTAATTGTCTAGAACTTGTATTTCATTCCATATTAATAGAACTTTAAGAATCATTCTTTGATAGTCAACACATTAGTACTCATTGTAGCTAATGATTGTGCTCACAACACAACATCAACACTAGTCGCATCCATGCCAAACAAGATCACATTTGGTATAATTTGATGTTTATGCCAACTTTAGGACATACTAGATCACATGAAGTGGTCTACCTCCCCGGATACTCAAAATCCAATGGTAGGATGGATAAACATGCTTAACTTTCGTGCATTTTAGGTATTTTTGAAATTGTGATCTCCCACTAGGAATTCGTATAATTAATCCATATTTTTGTAATGACCCCACCGTTACGATAACAAGCGATGTACACAAGTAAAAAAACAATTTTTTTTAAATATGTGTTAGGTAATTAAAATATCATACTAAATAACAACTTCATCGACACAACTTTCACACATCTTAACGTAACAATAACAATGCATTAACCAACAATTTGACATAAGGCAGACACATCGAAAACGATCATCAAGGAACAATATAATTCTAAAAACCAACACAAGTAACACAACATTCCATGGCGTAATAATTTTAACGTCTACATCAATCATCCGCCAAAAATTTCAAGGGTGCAATTAAATTTGTTAAACCATCATGTGGCAACATAAGAGAGAGGGCAAGGTAAACAACTGTGTTTTGTTGCCTAAGGAAATCTGATCATAAGCATAAAATCATATGTCGCCTAGAGTTGAGGTGCAAGAGTATCATCGCTTAAATCACTACACAAGGATCTAAATCCTAACAACCATTCACCACATCACAATCATTATGCGTGAGTAGTCTAAAATCCTTAACCATCATTCATGTCAGCAACACTATTTGCAAAAAAGTCAGAGATCTGACCCATCAAGCATGACATAAATCGCTAAGTGCGAGAATGTCCGAGACACACACCAAATATAATTGCGCAGAGAGTCCAACATCTAAAACCACCATTAAAACACATCGTCTAGTGCGCAAGAAGTCAGAAAACTAAAACCATCATCTATTACTTAAAATCATCGCGCTCAAGGTTTTGATTCCAATAATGCATTATTCTACATCAATTGTTCAAGGTGCAAGAGCATACAGTTATTGAATCAATCATACCATATTAATAATTCATCATAGTGAAAAATAATGATCTACTCTACTGAGTCATTCCTTCAAGCAATGCTGACACAATCCTAAGAAATGTAACTTCTCTAATCCATTAGCCATCATTTTATTCACTATTAGATTCATCATATAGAGAAAAGATTCATTCAAGAGAAGTTAAAGATCCTCCTTGTCTTTTGTAAGTCCTCCTTCCTTCTGAGATTCACCATTAGGTATATTAAGAGATTAACTATTAAGTGGAAAACGTCTTATGAATCCTCTTCACATAAAAAATTTGTTTGTAGTATGAGGATTGTTTTTGAAAGTTCAAAGTAGTTTTTATGGCATAAATGAAATAAATTCAAAACATTCTTCACAAACCTCTTCTAATTCCAACCATCAATCTAATTCCTTGCTATATAATATTCATCTTATATATTTGAAGTACAATAAGAAATCTATAAAAGTATTAAAAATATTTTCAAGGTCTCCTTCATAACCCTAATTGAACATGCCATCTTCCTTTTATTTAATATATCTTTTCAAATTAAAAAACTTGATATTTTGAGAGTTATTTGTTGCTTCCCAACCCCAATTACAAACTTCTATTTTTATGACCATATTATTCTTCGTTTTGGTATCTTGATTAGTATTAAAAGAAATCAATATTATATGAGTTAAAATATATAAAATAGAGTCAAAAAGTGAAAGTTCACATCTAGAGCATGCATGAGACAACCTTCGATCAAAGCAATCTTATCAACTCATGCATACATAATGAAATAGAAGGTTCACCAAAGGAAACTTTAATCCAAAGGAAACCATCATTATATTTATAAAATTGTAATATGTTCTTACAACAGGCCTTATATCATAAGTTCCTTGATATCTTGAGTAGAAACACCAAACCTAGCTACGCTTCTAGCGACCACCAAATTTAGTAAACACTGCTAGCGACCATCAAATTTAATAAACGCTAACAGAGTCCATCAATTCACACGCTTACATTTATGAACAACCAATCCTAGCATTGATTATTTTTAAAGGGTCTGACAGATATCCCTTAGATCGTAGAGGCAAGGTGCAAGGCGAAGTGGTATTTCATGTTAGGCGAGTTAGGGGCAAATCACACAGGCTAGTTAAAAAAATTTCACAACCTAAGTTTGATACTAATCTAAACACATATGAATCTGCAACATAACACAAATCTTCTAAAATAGGAATCAAACTATGCTTTACTGTCAATTTCTCTTTTATGCTAAGATGTGATATTATTTTATGCTAATTCTAGAAATATATCAAGAGCAGGTAGTATCAACTATTGTTGTGTTGGGTTAACAAGAATTCATGTGCTAAAATAGTTATGGTTGTCATAATATAGAGGAGTTAAAAAGGAAAAGGCACTAATTCCATTACAGGAATATTATACTAAGCTGTATGAATATATAATAGACCAGTCAAATTTCTATTCACACAAATGAACAAGAGAACATCCATAAAGGAAACGAAAACAATTTTACAAACTACAGATCCGTCGCAGTGGCCATACCAATCAATTGAAGAAGAAAAAATGATTTTAAAAGGCTATAGATCCGTCACAGTGGCCATACAATCAATTGAAGAAGAAAAAACAATTTTAAAAAGACATGGATCCATCACAGTGGCCATACAAATCAATTGAAGAAGAAAAAATGGTTTTAAAAACTAAATATCCATCACAGTGGCCATACAAATCAATTGAAGAAGCAAAAATGATTTTAAAAACTATAGATCCGTCATAGTGGCCATACAAATCAATTGAAGAAGAAAAAATGATTTTAAAAATCTACAGATCCGTCACAATGGCCATACCAATCAATTGAAGAAGCAAAAATGATTTTAAAAACTACAGATCCGTCACAGTGGCCATACAAATCATTTGAAGAAGAAAAAACAAATTTAAAAAGCTACAAATCTGTCACAGTGGCCATACCAATCAATTAAAGAAGCAAAAATGATTTTAAAAACTATAGATCCGTCACAGTGGCCATATAAATCATTTGAATAAGAAAAACCGATTTTAAAAAGCTACATATCCATCATAGTGGCCATACAAATCAATTGAAGAAGAAAAAATGATCTTAAAAACTACAGATCCGTCACAGTGGCCATACAAATCATTTGAAGAAGCAAAAACAATTTTAAAAAGATACAGATCCATCACAGTGGCCATACAAATCAATTTAAAAATCAAAGGAAATGTTAACAACAAAATAGGCACCATCCTTATCTCAACCACAGTTGAAATATTTAAAAAGTTTAAGTGGGAGGAATACTCGTTGTCATAACGCATCTATGAATATAATTTGTATTCAACATTTGAATGCCAATCAATGGTTGTAAGAATAAATTTTAAATATGGACATGCGATAGAGAGAGCTAACGCGAAACGCCCATTGCTTAGTTAGCAAATGGGATAGCGTTTCAATCCAGAAAAATTCTTCATAGTTCATAATCAATTGTAGTTTACAACAATAATCTAGGGAATTGATAAATGTAATAATCTAGGGAATTGATAAATGAAACTGTGACTTCAACCATCAGTGTAATGAAAACCACACAACAACCATTCCAGAGAAAACAATAAGTTTACATAGTTTCCAGTCTCAAGGAAATCACAGAACCATACATCCCGAGCCAATATTTGTTTCATAACCAGAGCAGATTCATGGATGGCGAAAAGACATACATGTAACCAAGAAAACATTAAAATCGCGAGCTTGGCCTAGCGTTTCTTCTTCTGCTTGAAAATCAGATCTTAACCATAGAAAAACAAAGTTGAACAATAGCCCAGCTAAGGTGATGGCTAGTGGAAGGAGTATGAGTGATGTGCAATAAACGCATGTTGCCTCCACCCCCACTCATTCAATTCCTTGGTACATGCCAACCAACCTTCCATTAATCCGCTTAATTAATCTATGCATCAAAATTAACATCCATCACTTGTCAAACACACCACCCATATCACATTTAACCATTGCCAACTATACCATAACACATATCAACCATGTTTTCATATAACTCAATAAATCACATAGCTACTAACTTGTTAGCTAGGACTAACAACAATCTTTTAATTTCAATGCATGTAGTGTAGCATAGTAACATAGTTTAATCTCTTCTTTAGATTTTTTCCCATATTTCTTTTATTATTTTCCATGACTAAAATATGTTTTGTGCAAGTGTGATATGTAATAGATTATGGTGCAATTATCACTGGAATAATAGTTCTCATAAGATCTTTGTGACATGGAATTGAGAATTTAGAGTAAAGAAACCCACTCATAGCATGAATTATCCATCACCCATTTGTTGCGAATAGAACCAACCTTGGAACATCAATCATGCCCAAACCTATAAGCAGTGTGGAACAGAGACATAACATCAAATAAGAACCAAATATGATCCTTCAATCTACAAGGGGGTCCCACCTACTAGTATTATATATATTGTTAGCTTATAATAATAGGCTTTAGCAATACTTTGCAGGCAAAATCCTCATTGCGATTTTTATCATCAACAAACTAGCGACTCCAAATGGAAATTTGTTTTCAATAGATTTAGAATTCAAAACTCATGGTTTCGCAGACTAAGAATATCAGGTCAAGAAGAAAAAACCATGAAGATTATGCAACAGGGGGAAGTGAGCAGATTTAATGGAAAAATGACAGGGAATTTGGGAATAACTCATAAAAAGTGTTAAGTATGAGGGGATTTACCACTGTGTGCATAATCGTTAAATCAGAATAATTTCTTAACTTAAAGGATAAAATTTATGGACTTGCTCTCTCAAATTCTCAAATGGATGAAGAAAAGGAAAGAAAAAGTGGGAGGTAACCCCCCAAAAAAATTTAGACAGTAGTGAAAGCAAATAACAAATTCAAGTGCGCTTTTCAGGGGAAACATCATAACAACTGTGTAAGCTTGATAGCTATTTACCAACAATATCTTGCAGGAGTGACACTGTGGAAGAACTGATCCAACATCTTATTTTTGACCAAATCAACTAAAATATGGTAAGCAACAAAATCATGACAAAGATTAAATTGCAAAAATTAAAACAACAACAATAAAATGACAGGAATGTAAAAGTAGCAAAAAATGTTTAAAAAAAAAAGTAGAAGTCAAACTATCGTAAATAAGAAAAGAAAATAGTGAAAAAATCGAAAGCAGAGCTAGATTACTAGCATACAGAAAAACCAATCATCGTTAGAACTTTTCACGTTGGTCCCACGTAATGTTTCAAGTGAGAACCGTTAGTGCTATAGGAAAACAATTGCTCATGTAAATCCTTTAGAATGTAAGAATTAGTATCCAGGACAAAAGCAATTTTGAAAGGACCCAGAAATAACACTTGGAACTCTAAGGTAATGATCAACCCTTTAACATATACGATTATATCATCAAGATAGATACAGATACTGATCAATTCATCAAGAGTTGTTTGTATAGGTCTTTTCAAAGCGGTATTGGC
The DNA here is from genome assembly GCA_009831015.1 of Picea engelmannii. Taxonomy (NCBI): domain Eukaryota; kingdom Viridiplantae; phylum Streptophyta; class Pinopsida; order Pinales; family Pinaceae; genus Picea; species Picea engelmannii. The sequence goes on along the minus strand of ML840136.1, from coordinate 60,693 downwards.
ATTAGGTAAGCCAGAAAACTACATGCGTTTATAATTCATGGTACCCAAATTTGCGAAAAGAGGGGTTTTGTGAGCATCTTCCCCTTTTCCCTTGATTTGATTGTAACCAAAAAAACTGTCAAGTAAGGGCCTCATCTGTGACCTTGCAACTTGTTGCAGAATCATTTCCATATTAGGGGGATGGAAGGGATTTTTCATAATAGCCTGATTGAATGTGTGAAAATTAGTGCAAGTTCTAATATGATTAGTGGTATTTGAAACATGTACCCATTTGGGAACCCATTCAAGGTACTTGACCGGAAAAATGATCCCATCCCTTAAGAAATTTTCCAACTCCCTTTGAAAAGTTGCTTTAAATGCAGAGTTAATAGGTATTTGTTTTTGCTTAACTAGTTTCATGCCTTCCTTGATGGGGATAGCCTGTTGTATAAGACCAGGATCAAAACCACGAAGATCCTCATAAAACTAAGCAAAAACATCTTGAAATCCACCAAGTAGCTTGGAAAACTTCATTTCTTATTTATCAGAACATTGGAAACTTATTTTAACATTCTTTGAAGATTCGAGTGCCCCAAAGTTTAAGGAGATGGTTTCACCCACCTTCCTTATTGACTCCTCTTCTTTTTGTTTCTCTTTATTACCTACATCACTCGATGAAATTGAAATCTCTAAAGGAGTCAGGCCCTTAGGAATCTTGTTGTCTTCTATGGATATAATTCCCTTAGGCTTAAGAGGTTCATTTTGAATGAAATCACAAATTCTCTCACCATTAGGGAAAACCTACCAAGATTCTATATTGTCAAGGATATGCAGACGATATAGAGGTTGAAAACTACAACCAGGTTTGTGAGGCAAAATTTGATGATTAGAAGAAGTTGCAAATAAAGCTAACCGATCTGCCATTGAGTTTAAATCCTTATTAACATGAGTGATTTTGAAAGATAAAAGGTTCGAGATAAACACCCAAACAGTTTGGGTGTATCGTTTCATCAAATTGTTGCTAGGAGAATAAATTGTACGTACAAGGTTCACAACAAGCTTGGAATCCACAAAAACTGAAAGGTGACCACAACCAAGATTATAGGCGTTCTCAATGCCTAATAATAAATATTTGAATTCGGTGACATTATTCGTGCAAGCAAACGCCAACCTATGAGAAAAGTTATGGATTTTTCCTACATGAGAAATCAAGATAATGCCATCTCCCTTACCTTCATTAGAGCATGAACCATCAAAGTGCATGTACCACATACCATCATCTAAATCAATTTGTTCCAAGGGAATGTTAACCTCCTCAACAAAGATGGAATACACCCCTAGGTCCTCTTCGATATAATTTACATTAGGTTGTGGAACACTCTCTATGTAAGGTGAAATCCTTCCCTCTCTAATGACCATAATGTTTTTACCATTCCGAGGAATGGATAAGTGTGTCCCATTGAGTGAGAGGTATCCACTTGTCAAAGTTTGTCAATCTCTTCCCAAGATGATTGAGTAATTTCTTACTGGCATATCAATTACCTTAATACTAAGGGTTATCCTTATTCCAGGGTGTGCGCACAAAACTAAGGTCACATGTTTAATCTCACCTATGGTTGTTTTTTGTAGACTATTATAGGAGAGAATTCTTCTGGCATTTTCATTTGTAAAAGACAAGCCTAGCTCTTCCATAATAATCTTCGACATCACACTTGGGCCCGAACCGCCATCAATGAGGCAATAATGGGAAATCTTATCCATAATCTTTACAGAAATATAAAAAGGGGGATTTTTTGCAGGGTATCTAAAGTTATGTACACCTACTTTATTTACAGATGAATCCTCTTTGTTCACCTCTTTAGAGAGGTTGGCTGCAATGGAAGCTTTTCCTTCCATGAATTGTTTCAGATGCCTATGTTGCTCAGGGATGACAACCATGTCTAGAAGGGTTGCATCTCCTTTGATGTTGACCAACTGATTTAGGATATTGTATTTGAAAGAGGGGAGAGGGGAAGTAATTCCTTGACTCTCAGGAACCTTAGGAACCTAAATAGTAGAAGCGGGTGAGGATGAGCTCGAGCCAGAATAATTGCGGGGAGGGTCAAATTTTCCCTTGGGAGCACAGTATTTGTTCCTAGTATTGATGATCATGACATCTTCTAGCTTTGCAAAATCTAGGACATCGATAGTAGTTCCTAGTATTTTACCAAAGATCTTATCTCTGACACTCTTCCTTACTTCACATGTGGCCCTCTCACGGTGTTCCTCGCAAAAGTTACACCAACTTCGAGGCAAGATAGCTTTAGGCTGAAAATTATTTTCAATTGGGTTTCTAAAGGGAGGTGCAAGAGAGGATGAAGCTCCAGGGGTGAGAGGGGAGACAGTCCCCTTTCGCTCATACGCTATCATACAACTGTTCATATCTTGTACTAGCTGTAAGAGGGCGGACATGTCTGACTGTTTAACCGATTCTCCCTGAGGAAGACCTGCTCTTTCAAGTTGTTATTCATACTCTAAACAAGTATGCAGAGTGGAACCAATATTATCAATGGATATTTCCTCAAGCCTCTGACGGTAGGGGGAAGGTAATGCATTATAGTAATGCATGAAAGTGGTTTGGTTCTTAGGTCGAATGAGTTCAGGGATCTGATTGTATAACTTAGTGAAACACAAGTTGAAGGAATTGATGGTCTCACCATCCTTATAGGCGATGTTATTGTATTCTTGTAACTTCTCGGTTGGGCTTTTAGATTGCCCATAAGTGGATATGAACCAATAGATTAACTCCTCCCAAGTAGACAGAGTATTAGGAGGAAGGCCAAAGAAATCGGCCACAGCCTTTCCTTCCAAGTAATTGGCGAATAAGTGCATGCAAGTATCGTTGTCATTGGCCCTTATGTTGTGACAAGCATTAGAAAATGCCACCATGTGTTCATTTGTATTGACACTGTTATTTCCTGAAAACCTAGGGATATTCTCTTTGAATTTAGGAAGTCGACGAGTAGTAGGTGCTAGGTTAAGAGGAGAGGACACATGCCACGGTGTGGTTGTGGCATCTTCTTCAAACTGAAAAAGTCCATACTTTTTAATGACTTTGGTGGGATTTGTGGTAGACTGGACAGGGATATGGTGGCTATATAAGCTACTAATCACCGACGAAGATGAGGAATGAGAAGAGAAATCACTTCCAGTGCCACCATAGCCACCACTAGATGCCATCTTATGGATGATAGGTGAGGGAAAGAAAGACGAACTGGATGAATCAGACATAGTCCTCCTTAGAGCACTTTTTTGGGTAGACAACACAACGTTTCTTCTTCCTATTTCAACAATAGGATTAATTTCGGGTGATAAGCCTCTTCTTCTTCTAGAGACACGAGAGTCTAAGGACATGAAAGAAAGGCCAAAACAGAAGGAACAAGAAGGTTATTGTTGATTTCTAGGTTGTCTATGTCTAGCTTCCCAACGTTCTTGGGCACTAATATCTCGTTCAATTGTTTCCCATGAGTGATTAAGCTCAACACGAGTATTGGCAATGTCTAAAATGGTGTTAAACAAGTTCAAAGCAATGTTGGTCTTATCTTGAAGACCAGGCTCAATATTGAGTTTCCTTGCAACAAGCACAGTCATTAAGAAATAAAAACAGTCAATGAATCAATATAAAAAAAATAGATGTATTCGATGATAATCGAGTATAAAAATTAACTAGAGAGATATTGAAGATCTCCCCAGTATGGTCGCCAAACAAATGTTGAGGAAAAGATATGAAATGATCTTACTCAAGCATTTTCAGATTCTGCTTGGCTAAATAAAAATAGATGGGAATGCCACCCTATGTTTATAGACATCAAAAATAATATCCTAACTCATAATTATTGATTACAAGTGCTTAGGCTAGTCTTTTTACAAATAAAAGCTTGCTGGAAAATTCATTATTTATATGATTTTTTGAATATAACAGTTGCTGAAATAAATGTAGAGACAAAAGTAAATACACCAAGATGATAATCAAGATAGATGAGACATAAATCAATCCTTTATTTCATTCCAAATCATCAAAGAGTCGTTCTCTTTACAAAATTTTGTGAAGAAGTTTTGGACCAAAGTCAAACATAGGCGTCCCCGATGAAACATACAAAAGGACCTCTAACAGAAAATAAAAAATTGACCTCTAAAAGATGGATCAACTTACCACATATTACTGCCCAATTGACTTTGCACAATAGCCTTTGTCAGTCATGAAAACTAATTCAAAAACAGACAAGTCTACATAGACTATCAAAGATAGATCAACACCTCTAAAAAACAAGTGTCTGAATGATGTAATTCATCCCTGAACGTTGTTGTCTACAATAAGACCCTGCTATCATAAAAAAGAATTAGGCTTGTGATAAATTAAGGAATGAATGAAAACTGAATTATCTCAACATAACTCAAAGAGAAAACCTTAGTATGCTTCTCCTTCTATCCTCCCTATTCAACATCAACACATCAACCATTGTCCATGAATTATTTCATTCATCAAACACAGACACAAAAATCGTGACTGATTTTATTCCTCAATTCCATTTAACAATTAAGTTGTAATGGGACCACATTGTCACAAAATATGTGCTCATCTCTGATATAATACATGATATCCATCAACTATACATAGTGGAAAGTCAACAAACAATCATCAATATATCAAATTGCAATAACCTTGACTTGTCATTTAAACGCACAACAATCACTACTTCGACTTATATGATGTTGTAGGATACACAAACCATTCAACAAAATGCAAGAGCATTACTGCGACTGTATATGTCTATTTACTCCATATCTAAACATCAAACGACGATGAACTATCAATCCAATACAAGGAAACAATGACAATATGCCTAAATCCATTTCTCAATTCAATCAAACTGCAACAAAACCATATTGTTATAAAACTCGTGCCCATTTATGATGGTGTAATCAAACAATATCCATAGCATACAAAGTGAACAACCACACCACAACTATCATGATTGCAATACTCCCATTTGGAAATTTAAAACATACAGTCACAACAACCATCAACTCAATATGACATGTTATAGGAATCCCACACATACCAATGCATCATTCACGAAGCATCGTTGTGACTTAATTAATTATAAACTAATGCTGGGTTAACAATTCAATAATTACAATGTAAGAGACAACGACTGTGTATTCAATCCCATTTCTCCAATCAACCAATTAACCATGCTGAGCTTATCAATTCGATTGTTATAATAACCAATGTAGTGACTAAATACCAATAACCAACACCATTGTCAACATAATCAAGAGAGACAAGCCAACAATCGAACATTGTCGACGATACACCACCAACTCATAACAATCAACAATATACCCGACAGGACATAATGGTTACCTTTATAAAAAATCGAGCTTTGAGAAATCAAGGGTTCGCTCTGTGGACCAACACAGGGAGACTGGAGTCGACCCCCAACACTGGGTGAGAACACTAGAGATCATACAATGGACAGACATGGCATACCACCAATAACTTCACAAAAAAAGTGAGATAGGAGAGACTATGAACATAGGAGCAATGCTTCGTTTTGGTAATGTAATCACACCAAGAACACACAGGGTATAACCCTCATGGTTTTCCCAATCAACCAATTAACCATGCTGAGATAAAAAAGAGCCGAGAAATAGCAATCAACCTTAATCAAGCCCCTAGGTATAATATCCATCATAACCCAGTGTGCAACAATCAGTATCATGAACGAACCCATACTCGAGTGAAGCAATACGCAGTGACACAAAGTGGTTCAAACCCAGCAACCCCATAACAACAAAATGACTGGGTATGGTGACACAATAAAAGAGAAAGTGTAGACATCCAACCAATATGGACCAAAATAAACCCTTCAACCAAAACCAATAAGGACGATAGAGAGCCTTCATGGCTTCTAGCATTCAGAAAGATAAATGAAACTGTGACTTCAATAATCAGTGTAATGAAAACTACACAACAACCATTCTAGAGAAAACAATAAGTTTACATAGTTTCTAGTCTCAAGGAAAGAATAGACCCATACATCCCGAGCCAATATCTATTTCATAACCAGATAAGATTCATGGATGGCGAAAAGACATATCTATAACCAAGAAAACCTTAAAAACACGAGCTTGGTCGAGTGGTTCTTCCTCTTCTTGAAAATCAGAGCTTAACCATAGAAAAACATAGTTGAACAATAGCCCGACTAAGGTGATGACCAGTGGAAGGAGTATGAGTGAATTTTAGTAAATGCACGTCGCCTCCACCCCCACTCATTCAATTCCTTAGTACATGCCAGCCAACCTTCCATTAATCCGCTTAATTAATCTATGCATCGAACTTAACACCCATCACTTGTCAAACGGGCCATCCATATCACATTTAACCATTTCCAACTATACAATAACACATATCAACCATGTTTTCATATAACTCAATAAATCGCATAGCTACTAACTTGTTAGCTAGGACTAACAACGATCTTTTAATTTCAATGCATGTAGTGTAGCATAGTAGCATAGTTTAATCTCTTCTTTAGATTTTTTCCCATATTTCTTTTATTCTTTTCCATAACTAACATATGTTTTGTGCAGGTGTGATATGTAATAGATCATGGCGCAATTATCACCGAACTAACAATTCTCATAAGCTCTTTGTGACATGGAATTGAGAATTTAGAGTAAAGAAACCCACTCGTAGCATGAATTATCCATCACCCATTTGTTGTGAATAGAACCAACCTTGGAACATCAATCATGCCCAAAACTGTAAGTAGTGTGGAAGAACGACATAACATAAAATAAGAACTAAATCTGATCCTCCAATCTACAAGGGGGTCCCACCTACTGGTATTATATATATCGTTAAATTATAATAATAGGCTTTAGCAATACTTTGCGGGAAAAATACTCAGGTAATTTTTTTTTTTCTTTTTAAAGTTGCGTTAGGTAATTAAAACATCATACTAAATAACAACTTTGTCGACAAATTTCACACATCTTAACATAAAAATAACAATGCGTTAACCAACAATTCGACAAATCAACAACGATCATCAACAACAGGCAAACACATCGACAACGATCATCAAGGCGCAATATCATTCTAAAAACCAACACAAATAACACAACATTCCATGGTGTAAGAATTTAACCTCTACATCAATCATCCGCCAAAATTTTTAAGGGCGCAATTAAAGTTGTTAAATCGCCATGTGGAAACATAAGAGAGAGCACAAGGTAAACAATTGTATTTTTTTCCCTAAGGAAATCTGATCATAAGCATAAACTCATACATTTCCTAGAGTTTAGGCACAAGAGTATCATCGCTTAAATCACTAGATTTTAAGTGATTTTAAGTGGGAGGAATACTCGTTGCCATAACGCATCTATGAATATAATTTGTATTGAAAATTTGAATGCCAATCAATGGTTGTAACAATAAAGTTTAAATATGGACAAGTGATAGAGAGAGATAACGCGAAACACCCATTGTTTCGTTAGTAGATGGGATAGTGTTTCACTCCAAAAAACTTCTTCATAGTTCAGAATCGATTGTAGTTTACAACAGTAATCTAGCGAACTGATAAATGTAATAAAATTTAACCTTTAAAGTTACAAGAACTCAATACAATAATCGTCAAAATCTATATTCATACACATAAAATCTAACAACATGTACAAATGAAAATTACACCTGCGTACCATAACCATAGGCAAATGCTCCATAGTCATTGTCACGTATGCACGCTCCATCCAGCTCCCGCTTGCCAACTATTGAGACCTCACTGGTACCTCTCAGCCAACACTAGGGGTACTCTTCTTCCCCATGAGCCCCCCAAGCCACAAAGGGGCCATGCACACAACACCAAAAAATTCTAGCTCCCAGTTCACCCTGCAAGGTTGAGCTACCACTCATTTTTTGAGCTGGGTATCCCAATTCCCACAAGGAAAATTCAGTCAAGAAAAATATCGATAGTGTAACCTGATGCCTACCAGCCGTGATCCATACTCCTCCTCCACCATCCTTTTTATAGAGTTTTCTTAGTGATTGGTTTCCCAAACCCTCATTAAATTCTTTTTATTAAATTTAATTAGGACAAACCTCCCCCGTACACATGTCACCCGACCCCTTAGTTGCACTAGAACATCAATTTATTAATTAATTAAATTTTCCTATTTCCCTCACCCACTTAAAAGCATTCCTAAAAACGCTCCTCAATTTCCCTTTATTCCCTTACATTTCTTAAATGAATTACGCCTTACTTAAAGCCTAGTTGAGTTCAAAAATAGAAAGTTCCAAAGTCTATATTCCCTACTAAGTTAGGCATTCCCCTTTTTCTTTAAATTTCCCCTTTTCTTTAAGTTTCCCTTTTTCTTTAAGTTTCCCCTTTTTTAACTAAGTTCAAAATTAGCAAGTTTAGACAAAAATAATCATTTACCCCTTTTAATAATTAAACCTTCATTAAATTTTACTTTAATTATTAATGCTTGAATTTTCTTTACCCCCTTCTTGTTACATGTCCATTTAGTTTTTTTCTTTTTTTTTTGTTCACATATTCTACTTAGACCTAGTTTTTAAATTCACTAGGTTTGGCGATAGTTCCTAATGGAAAAATTTGTTATTAAACTTCACTCATACCATCATTCATTTTGAGGTCGACCAGGTCCTAAGGAGGCATAGTTTTCTAGGTACTAGGTTTATTAACTTACCATAGTTAAAATCGTGACGTTCCCTTCAAGACTCACTACATGCTCCAAGGGTGCCACCCGCCTGCATTCCAGTTTTAATATGTGCGATGTTCCCTTCAAGATGCACTACATGCTCCAAGGGTGTCACTCACCTCTTGAATGAATTTGGCAGACATCAAACCCCTGGAGTCAATACTTCATCAGGTGACCTTGTGGGAGACTAAGGGCCTCTAAGGAATAAGGACCCTACCTTATTGCGCACCCCTTAGAATCATCGTGAGCGCCTGTCTCAGTCTTCCCTCATGGCATCGTGGATCTCTTGAACTACGTAATTGTTAACATACATGTCGAGCCATGGTGGGAGTGCTAGTAGGATGTGGTAGGGATTCTCCCACACCTCTCCCTCAATGTATGTGGTTGTCGTGGGTGACCCCTTTACTCCAAATGTTAGTCTAGTTAGCAAGCTATCGTCAGCCTTCATCCATCAACGAAACTTGTCAGCAATAAAAATCAACATCATAATATCTAGTCATGTGTCACATATGTAATATCAAAACATTCAAACCATAGCCATCCACTCCTTGAATCGATCCAGAGTCCAAGGATATCCATCGATGCCATCAGAATCCTCAAACGTTTAGGGTCCTGCACACTCAGGAAACCAGTCAATAGCACATGTCGATAAAAAAATCATAAAATAATGTATCATCAAATCTACAAGCATCATCATGCTCCATAATAAAATCAGTCAATCATATAGTGAATCATATCACTTACACATAAGTGTCCACAAGAATAAGTCACATCGGGTGCACGCAAGAGAGAGATGTTACACTTTTTGTTATTTACTTGAAGACATTCAATGTTTGAGGTTGGGAAATGCTTGTCATGGAGGCCAAATATGTAGTTGGAATTGGTTTTGTTCTTTGGGAATTAATTTAATAATTTGAACTGTTACTTTTCTCTTTGGAAGAAGAATCAAACTCATCTCCTACTGCATCATCACCATTGATATTGATATATTTATTTCTCAAGAGTACAAATTTTTTCTTTCACATTTGTGTCTTGGGACCGAAGGCTCACTGTATGTAAAAATATTTTTATACTCTTTTTAACCATGTTTTTAGACGTTGTTCCTCTTTAATGAGGGGGAACATATTTTTAGATAAATTGTTTTGATTGAGATGAGAAGGATTACTGCTAGTTTATAAGTTATCTTTTGTTTTTTGGATTTTGATATTTCTTTCTCACTACAATATTTTGGGTGGTTTACCACTGAGAAAATGTCCACATAATCTCTCAACCTCGACTACCCATCAAAATGGTTCATTCTCTAACTAATGGTCTCAACATTGGACATTAAATATTCCTTGACCTGGAACTTCTGAATCTCCTCCCACCTCTCTTCCTGCTGAGTGAAGTAGTGGTTTGGTCCTGGATCGGCTGAATCACTTGTTGGATCGACTGGATCATCAATAAGGTAAGTGTTGGATGGTGCTGCTAGGCAAGATGATGGATTTCAAACTAATAAAAGAGACGTTGGTACTAGCACTGACACATCACTGGTTTCGGGTAAACGAGTACTAGGTTATCAACTTCAATTGCTTCAACCACATGGTGGGGAAACCCTTGCATCCACGGGATTTCCTACTAGCGTGAACAATATATTGCATCTCTCCTAAGTATATCAGGTTATGGGTGGGATACATATATAAGTAAAATGCCATTCAAAGTAGACATACTGAACCATCTGTCCAAATCACATCTATGGCCCACATCTACTGAAATTGTGGGTGATTCCTTCTTTCTTTCTTCTTCCTCTGCCACTGATACTGCTATTTACTCCCTTTTGAACTTGTTTCAAAATAGGTCAACCATAGCTCGAGGTTTAAGGTAAACGATAGGTACTGCCACCCTTGTTTCTATCCATGGTGTTGTTTCTAGTGATTCTATTGAAGTTGGTTCTACTTCTGCCTTTGTCTCTCCCACTAATGGTGATGGATACCCCATGCACTCCATTTATAGGAACACATGCTAATATTGGGGCTACACTCCACATAATGAAAAAACTGCCCTTTACTTCTTTGACTTCTATGCCCACTTTACCCATTCCATTGGTTTTTTGGACCTCAACGAAGGTTATTGTTTATAGTAGTAGTGCTTCCACCTGCATATATTGTAAAATAGGAGCTTAAACCTTTGATCTATATGGATTGAAAACAAACAGGCTCCTCAGGTTAAACAACAGGTCGACTAGGCATGTATGGGATAAACACCGGTCCGAGGAGGGGGATAACTGATCAACGTGGTAGGACTTCCTTAAACAAGAGAAAATGAAACTTCCTGTGTCTATGCTACTAGTGTTCCATTTATTGGGTGAACGAGGTAAACAACGGGTCTTCGAATTGCAATTAGCTCTGCCCCTATAATTCCCACCCTCAACCGGATCGGGAATACATGGGACTTGTTAATACTTCCAAGGAGGCTTTATGGTTGATATACATTCTCCATCATCTACATTTAGGCATGTGTATCATTCCCATTCATTGTGACAATCAAAGTACCATCAAGTTTTGCAAGAATCCAAAGTTCCATAGGAGTACCAAACATGTGGACATTTATTTCCACAAAGTGAGAAAATGCATTGAAGATAATTTGTTAGGGGTGTTACTATTCTACTTGTAAATTAAGGGATTCAGCTACTTTTTATTTCACAACAGTGGAGGGTAGTATTTAAACAAGCTAAAACAAATATATACTATATTTCATTTACATATGGAATCTTAGGAGACTAGTTCAGGTGGGTTTGTCATCTTTGTAAAGTATATTTGCCATTTATTTCGTTATTGCACTCCATGGATGCATTATATCCTATCAGTGGATTTCACCTTTCCCGTCACTCACGAGGTCCTTTCCCTCCTCCTATAGTCAGGTTGAGGTAGGTCCTGAAAGGCCCTCTCCCTTTTGGTCTTTATTTTGTTTCTCACCCTCTCCCAGGAGGAAGCTTCGCACTAAAGTTCCTTGCCCTTTTTGGGTATTCGTGTCTAAAGAACCTCGCCCTCCTCCTTTGTCGGGTGAGCGACTCGTACCTCGTACCTTGACCCGACGAGCGACTCTGTTTATCTTCGTTCTGAGCCCTTTTTGGGGCGAGTCATAAGAAATTCCTTATAAAATTAATACCACCACTTCCTTTATAACATCTAACATAATGTCTAAAGAGACATCTCATGAAATGTATACACATATATATTTATGGGTGAAAGACTAGTTCCTTTGTTGAAGATGTTATTGAGTCTTAGGTTGACACCAAATAAATGTAGAAACTAATAATATTAACAAAAATAAAGTAAATAATAAATAATAACTACTAGTGGTAGTAGTATTCATAAAATTTTATTGGGGATTTGGTTGGTTGGTGAAGCAACAACACTTCCACTTTCACCATAAAGGGTCAAATCCCCCAATTACATGTTTTACCCACATTCCATGGTCAATAATATTTATTATGTATTTATTCACATTACAACCATTATAATCACATACACACTAATGTCCTAACATCGTACAACCCTTGACACAATCATCTTTTGACACACTATGACCCCTGAATAGAGGAACCCATTAACACAATAAGAGACCTAACTATTATTAATGCACATATTATACCTTCTAACCCTTATGATATTTGATACAATCATCCATAACCACTATGACACTAGTATACCCCTTGACCCTTATGACCCATTTCACAATCACCCATTAACACACTATGACCCTGAACTCAGAAAAGACCAAATGATCTAACTCCTTGAAATAATTAACCTTGACACATTGTGACCTTGAAGACATTAATCCCTATTACACTATCACCTAGACCACTCTAACCCACTAATACACTATGAACCTATTGAGTACTCAACACACCCTAAAAAGTCTATGTCAAAATTTACTTTTTGGGTACCACTTGATCTTTTACACTGTTTGATTCGTCTTTGTTGTGAAAAATGTTGCCTCTGCTTGTCATTTTGTTTCTCATTTAAGTCTCTCAAAGTTTGCTTGAGAATGCAAAAACCCATAACTTAAAAGACTAAAGAATCGAGAGTCAAAACTTTTCCTCGACGCACATAAGAAATTCAGCATCGGAAATGATTAAGCATGAAAGAAAGTCACTCAAGAGAACCGGAGTAGCCGAGTGATGATCTACGATGGCGTCGACAGACGAGAGTTTTCTTCCACAATAAGAATCACCAAGGATATCGTTGATGACCGATCCCTTTGGCATCGGAAAAAGGATAAAGGAGTAAGCGCTAATGAAGGAAGAAAAGAATCGTCAATATTTTATCCTTGGAACTCTCGGCATCGATGAGTTTTGAGAAGGTAGGTTCATAAAAGGGGCGTGATAGGTTTATTCCCCCCAACCAACGACCTCGATACTTTTCGGCATTGGCAGTCCCAGGTTTATTTTGACACACACATCTTTTTGAAGACCCCGACTCTGATCGAAGTACACGATCAGACCACCTTCCCCTGCCTATCACGCATCATTGCCAGAGCGGTTAAACATACAATCGAGTTTTCTCTTGAGTTGTTAGAAATTCTCGAGGTCCGAGTCGCACTCGAGTCAGTTTTTCCGCGTTAGCACCATACAACAAGATCAATCGGCGTCAGAAGTTATAAACAAGAGAATGCCAATGAAAAATTTCACCATGCATCGTCGATCCCGACCTGCCCACTAGGAAAGCGACACGATGGGACATTTTCGCACCAGATACGTTTAGATTCGACGCATTTAAGGGATAATTAATTCAAAAATCCCGCATTATTTGTTAATTTGCGCGTGAATCAAAAGGACCATTTGAACCTATCGATACCATGCATCACCCTCTGTGCCTTCGCCGTCAAACCACGTAGAATTAATTTGCAAAGATTCGACAGTAGATCGGTTTGAATTTCACTCATCACTCAGATTAATTGGTTGATATGAATGGTGGGATATTTTCCATTAAATCCTCTTGAGTCATTGTAAACAAGGTTATTATGTGCACAAAGAAGTTTGGAACATCTAGAGGAGTGAGACAAGCGATCCAGAGGAAGCTCCCAAGGTCCAGTGAGTACTAAACAACAAGTTTAGCAAGTGTTACAGGTATGTACCAGTCTATGGATGTTTTATGCTTCACTTCATACATTTTTATCCAATGTTACTCTGTACACATGCCTAAAGGATCGATTTCAATTGAAGGAATAATGCATCCAAGGAAACCAACCACCAGAAAATCTCTGAGAGTGTCGAAGCTAAAGGAACCAAATGTGGGAGAAGGTTCTTCCCCAGTGGTCGCAAAACAACTGGAATTTACTCCAAATCCAGTGCTCGTCATCAAGACATCCACCAAGGAGGTTTTCACTCATCCCTCGGCCTTTGGAGACACATAGGCAAGTATCAGGACCAAGGCATTATTCCCACGCTAGGAAGAAATTTTCAAGAAAATCAAGCAAGAGGAATTCCACGAATATACCCCGCACAACGACCCTGATATAAGAAATATCGACAACGAATTTTTTCCAAATATATGAAGAGCATACCTGCACATGGTAGCGAGAATAACTCCAGTTTTCCCCTGCATTGAACTCCTGAAGTGACTTATTAACCACACATACACTCAAATATGTCTGATTAATGATGACAATGGCGAGTGTGTCGGGGTTTTCCTTCCAGTGGAGATGCAAAATTAGTAAAATCTCAAAGAGCCGGAGGAGTGGATGAACATCGATTTTGTTTCAAGATTCTATGAGAAGCATGACACCAGCATAGTGATGGCTTCATGGTGGAGAGAGGATAAAAATTTCACCAATCGAACCTCCGACTGGTACCCGATGACCAACTTAAGGGATCTGTATATCTATCTAATGGCTGTCCTCTTTCGATTGCATGGGGAGAAACATTGCTCCAGGTTTTCAGAGGCTTGGATGCCTCTAGCTTATACTATATCCATTTCTGGGATAGGTCTTAACTGAGGTGACATCATCTCCAAACAACTGAGCACTTGCATACAACAGGCTCAAACGTCGAAAGAAGGAGAGACTCCATCTTTCCACATGGCATCTTATCTATTGGACATTATCTGTGCCAGAAATTCCTTTGCCAGAATGAACTTGAGCTAGAACACCTCAGAACTCCCGGTCCATGTATATTTCGACATCTTGTGGGAGAACAGGTACAAGAAATCCTAATCTCTCATATGCGATCAATTTATCACACGTATTCATTTTTTGTTGTTCAAGAAAGAGTGCCCAATACTGTCGGATGCGGCCAAAAATATTATATCAAAAGTTGGCCACTGGTACCTGGATGAGCATGATACCTACATCAAGGTTTTTGGAGCCATCATAGCACCACACTTGTTACCTGTGTATGTCCCTGATCGACTAGTAGTAGGGGAAATCTGGTATCAAACCATCCTACAAGGTTACAATGCTACTTTGGTAAAAGATAAGAAGTGAGCATTCATACCTTATGGATTTCATATAGGTTTATACATGGTAAAAGACACCGTTCAAGCCAAGAAAGAAGGGTTAAACCAGTTGGAGTTCCGATTCCAGACTGATCGATTTCGCAAGCATGACCCAAAGGGTCTGGTCCTGAAGCACGCATCACAAGTATCATCCTGCTGGCCATACGCCCATGACAATTTTGAAGATGAGATATTCACTGAAAATGATCAAGACTGGGATGAGGTGATGACAAGGATGGCTGACCCTAAGGCAACTAAATTCAAGGCCATGATTTGGGAGGAGCAAGAGACATCCCTGGAACAATCATCTCAAGAGGTCCTCAGGGCCAGAGAAGAAAGAATAGCATATGAAGTAGTTGAAGCCACACTTGATAGCCCCAACACAAGGAAGAGATATACATTTAGCATAGGACACGAGGGAAATGGGACTTCTCATGTTAGAACAGGCACAATGGGTGATTGATCAGCTACAAGATGACCCAAACCTATCAGAAACGACAGGATCACCAGCCGATAACCCAGAAAGAATCCAGGTGGGTACAAGAGGCCCCAAATTTATAGATGTTGATGAAATTTCTGGGTTGGATGATATTGAATTCACAATTCCACCGGCTGGATCGTCGGCTGGTGTGGAAACTCAGCCAGAAATAGTATGGGTATCGGTGGAAACAAGCACATCAAACCCCTTGAGTGAATTTATAAGGATATATGATGAGGATGAAATCCCAGAGGCATCTCTCGGGACCCCTGTGTGTGTCCAAGAAGAAAAGGGACCTAAGAAGACTTCTTCTCATGATCTCGGAGTCCATACCCAGGAGGTCTCATAGAAAGAAAAAGAAGCCAAGAGTGGTCCCGACACAAAGAGGCCCGATGCGTCAGAGATTCGAGCAGATAGTCCGAAGGACAAGTCAGAACCGGACGATCCAAAGGAAGGAGCCCCACAAAAGGAAATCGATGTTTCAATGGCCGATGAACAAGTAAGTATCGAGTCTATTCCCAATGCCTCCTTTTTGTTCGATACTCAGATCCCCAACAAGCGACAAATAGAGGCCAAGCCTTCAGAGCACAACGAGGAATTTCAAGAACCTAATCTTGAACAAATATACACCACCGAAAGTTTGGGAAGCACACTCACATGGGGTGATCAATAGATTCTCGAACTTGTGGATGAGGTAGCCGATATATATGCGATCGCTTATGATCGAAAGAGGAAGGCTATTATCCAATGGACCACCAAGAAAAAGAGGATTACATTGGATCGCTCCATCCTCACCACTACAGAGGAAGATCTGATAAAAATAGAAAACACCAGAACATCTGAACTTATCGGCATAGGGAGAGCGATCTCAGATGCCACCCTAGATAGAGATAAAAAGGATGAATAGGAGCTCGTCGCCACCCTGAAAGAAATGGAACATTTGCGCCATCTGGCTAAGTATTATCAGGACACCACACAGGCTGTGGTGTACCTGAGGAGCGAGTTTAAAGAGGCCTAAAACAAGTTCACAAATGAGTGGCACCTTTTCACTCCGAAGGTAGCCAAGCTATAGAAAGATACTCTTATGGCACTCGAAACATGCAAGGATATGGAGCGAGGGTACGAAAAGGCTCAGCAAGCTATGGAAAGAGTCGACTACATTGGTGCAGTCCAACAGGGTCAAGATAAAGAAGAACACGACATCTGGGTGTTGAGCGAAAGAAATCTTGAGCACATAAAGAGATCAACTGAGTATTGGGATAAAATGTCTCAGGAACCACACTGGGAAATTCAAGAGCAGTGGGACAAATGTGAGAAACATTGGGGTAAAATCAACAAAGAAATGAAGGATATCAGACTGCCCGAGTTCAGCATGCCTGATGACTTTGTCGACTTGCACGACATAGTCGAATCACGTGCCAAGCAAGATGCTTTGTGGGCCGAAATACTAGTGAAGGTGACTGAAATAGTGCCAAGACAAGTGCAACAATTTATGGAACACCCAATCAAAGCTAGGGCTATGCTACAATAACTAAGTACCGGTCTGGTGAAGTATCAGGCACATGCAGTGGAAATCAAATAAATTTACGCAGACCCGATGAAACAACACCAATTTCCATGCACCCATGCCTGTGAGGATATGTTCATTAGTTGGTTGGAGTATGAGAAAAGTCACCCTTTCAAAGGGATGTCTTGAGTTGATTGTTAGAAAAATGTTAGGAGAGAACGCTATGTGGCAAATTTTGTTCACTTATCTACACTTAGCCGTTATTTTCAGTTGAATTTTAATGTTATAAATAAGAGCATCGACTGATTAGTTAAGGGTCGATGGTTTTTGCAAGAAACTCTTTTTTCTGGTTTGTTAAGAATTATTTTGAAGTTATACTCAATTTAGAAGTCCTTCTGGACCAGAGACAAGTTATATTTTCATCAAATGCATGTGTGATTGGACGTGGAGAAGAACTATTTCCTATCTCGTTTCATGAATAGATGTTGTAACAAGTAAGAGCTATTGAATCTATTGTTAAGTTACTTGATGCAATGTTTTGGATTTCTTTTCTTTAATGATGAAGATGAATCATTGTGTTATCATGTGATGGATGATCAGAGTAGGTGAATTATTTTTCTTGCCATTATCTTATCACATATGTGTTTTCTTTCTGATAATTAAGTGTCTCAGATAGTAATTGGATGCTCACATGGTAAACGTATTAGTACTAGGCCTTGTGGTATAAAATTTTTGATTGCATGCTTGAGTAGCGGGTTATCCCAAGCTCATCCTCTTCTCCATTAGTTAAACTTAATCATGTTTATTGCTAAGTTGGTTTATATCGGCTTACATCTCATATCAGTCCCACCCAAGAGAAAATAGAAAAAGAGAAATTCCACACCGAAGGAGGCGCCTTCATAAGAAAACGTAAAGCCCATCGATAAAATTGGTCGGATCGTAAGATCTAGAGAACCATTCCACTATTAAACGCTCCAGAGTCTAATTGGGCCTCGGTGGCAGGTTTGGTTCCTACTTTTGAATTAAAGGGATCTAGGACCCATCAACAGAACCCAAACACATTAACCTTGTCATAACATTAGCCCATAACCCCTATGACCCCTCATGCAATCACCACATAACACTTTACAACATCAAACCATTTTCCCCTTTTAACATTA
>ML840136.1:15477-25912 GCA_009831015.1 Picea engelmannii | reverse complement strand
CAGTAATGGAAGCGACTGCTGAGAGGGGTGCTCGTTTCCACCCAACCGTAGGCGTAGCGACTCCTACTGGATTTACCACTAGCCACCCCCGAGCTGAGACCACGATGTCCTGAGACTTGCGTCTTCCTGTCTTCCAGTGTCCAAGAGCGAAGGTTGCAATCCTTCCCCTGCGATCACTCACTCTGCGTAGAAAATTTCAGAGTTTCCCCTCGCGTCTGCCCCCCCCTGTCAATCGTTCTAGCCATACGCCTTATCCTCTCGCGAGGTTGCGTGTGGCACGATTTTCCCTCGCACTGATCAGGCCTGACGTCCCTACGGATGGGCGGTTCACCACCCCATCCCTCATCAAGACATCCGCCTACCAGTCTGCGAGCCATTAATTTTCAGGGCCAGCGAGCCGCTTTTGGTTCTCCGGGCCAGTGGAGTCCAAATACGGTATTAAATTCTCAGTGGAAGTTAACGCCCCTTTTTTTTTTTCAAGGTGCCCTCCACCACCATCGTGGTCTCTTTTCCACACATCCCCTCTCAGCAGTTCTTCTATAAATTCAACTGTCCTTTACATTCCTTGACCTCTTCCTGCAGGTCCATTTACATCACATATTCGTACTTATGAGTTTTTGCCATAGTCCTTGGCCAGTTCAGTTATATTTACAATCTGGGGGAAACAGGGTGTTACATATTGTGTCTTGACAATTAAATTAATTGGAGTGAAGAGGCAGGTCGGCCCAGATTTAATTTAAGGAGGCTAGACCACTATTTATAAGGGAGGCTAGTGCCTCACTTGATACACACACACTAGCTCTGTGTTAGGACCCTATAATGTACCTTTTTGTTCACACTTTTTGCTACCATTACTTCATTTTTCCACTCACATTTAAACTCACATTATCACCTTACCCTATATTTCCAAAGGTATATAACGTCTCTTCTCTTTGCTATATGTTTAATCTATTTTGCATATAATTTTACAATACTCTCATACTTAACCGTTGATCAGAAATATATAAGTGTTGAAACAGTTCGAACTGCAGATTATTATTGTTGTTTGAAGGCCCGTTGCTGAAACGGTCAAAAGCACGCAAACCCCGTGGTTGAAACAGTCTGTGGTCTACGATGCTGAAACAACAATTCACACAGAAGAAGATGTTACACTCTCCATGGTCTACGATGCTGAAACAACAATTCACACAAAGAAGAAGCTATTACACTCACCACAACAGCCGCACCTTGAACCAGAATTAACCATCGATGCTGCGTGAGACCACGTTGCTGAAACAGTCAGAACGCAAATCTCGTTGCTGAAACAGCGAACGATTTGCGATGCTGAAACAATATACAACGGCAGTAACATGAAGATAAATAAAGAAGAAGTTACTCTAGCAGCAACAGCTACACCTCACTCAGCACCATTTCAATTATTGTAATAGCATTCTGTTACGGGAGACTGGGATATCCTATTCCAGTATAGAGATCAGATTTGACTAAGAATAGGATTCAGATGTGCACATGTAATTTGATGATCAAATTGTATCGAGGGGATTCTCCTCTTTAAATAAGGGGAAATCATCATTAGAAATGAACTTTTGCTTGGCTAAGAAAGGAATCATAGAGAATGACGTGTTTACTTCAAACATTGTAACATGATACAGTTAAAGAGATGAATAAAAAATTATTCTGAGCATTCCTTCCTAGTTCCTTTCGTTTCTGGGGAATCTTGTGAGAACGGAGGGCCCACCTTCTTCACAAGATTCACCCATTAGTTTTGTAGTGTGCTAGTATTATTTTTGTTCATGCCTTGATTAAATTCTGTTTTGCTGAAACTCTACTTTACTGAACTCTATTTTGTTGAAACTCTGTTTTATTGATTATGCATTGTTTTCATATAATTCATGATTGGGTAATTGTTAATCATTCTAATTAGCAATCATATTTGGTGAATTTATGAAAGCGTGATAATTATAGACAGGTGCTGAAGATTCATTCTTGGGGAATAGGGTCATGTTCTCTGTTAAGAGATAGTTAGCCTTCAGTGTGTGTCAATCATTTTTAGTAATGAGTTCATGAAAGTGTGATAATCGAAAACAGGTGCTGAAGATTCCTGCCTGGGGAATAGGGTCATGTTCTCTGTTACAGAATAGTTGGTCTTTCCTTTTGCAGTATCCTGAAAGATTTCTTTCCTAGGTTGATATTTCTTAAATGTAATCCAGGATTCTTCGGATAATTATTTCTTTAAAACTGTGAACTCTGCAATAGGTAGGTTTCTTTTCTATAATTCAAAATAGAACTTCAGTTTGTTCAAGGCAAGGTGTGATTAATATACTTTTACTACAACTCTAGATTCCTTTTGAGATTGAGCATATACAGTGTGTGATTACCTTTAAAATAAACAGACTTCCCTGGGTTGACAATTTATGTAGCACTTGATTGTTTAGTTAAATAAGCAATTATAGTGACCAACATTTTGACGCTGTTGCCGGGGAAGGTAATTATAGATTTCAAAAGCACTTATGTTTTTTTAGATATAAAGATTGCATGAGAGGACGCGGAGACCCCAAAGAAACTGACCCTACAGGTGGTAGGGGTAGAGGAAGGGGAGGAAGAAAGATTTATATTGACAAGATTATATCAAAATCTGAATCAGCTACTCCTCAACGACCAAACTCTCGGAAACCAAAATCCGAACCTTCCTTTCAAGCAAACTTTGAAACGCGGAAAGAGATTTGGAATCCTGAGACAGTCGAGAAACCAGTAGGAAACATTGAGGACAGAGCAAGCGCAGCAGGGGAGCAAACAGAAAAAAACATGGACGAGTATAATGAAGAACTGCATCATGAAGAACAGGCAGGTCTTGAAAGAGAGGTAAATGATGAAAAGTTCCAGAACCAACAATGGCCTCTGTCTTACAAAAAAAATGAGTTCCGAAGGTTTGAACTGGAAGCCTACAAGCAAGAGCTAGTCATGGTAAAGGAAGCCTACGAGAAGGAACTTAAATTGTACACCCTAGCTCGCATAGTGACCATGATAGAGGAAAATACAACAGAGAATCAGTGTAGAGAGTATATGTGCAGTCAATGTGGGGACATCTATTATCAAGCAGGCTACAAAGTAATTCAAATTCCAATGCCAGGAGCTTCCCCTGCAGCTACGAATTTTGCAGTCAAAGAAGAAAACTTTGTTGTTACACAAGAACCAACAAGACCTTCCAAAATTAAAAATGAACCCTGATCTACAACAATTGTCAAATCTGAAGCCCCTGTTTTTGTTAATAAAGCTGTACAAACATTGTCTATTGATAAATCTGCCCCTCCTAGCCAGATCAATACCCACACCTTTGTGGAACAAACCACTCAGACCCTACCTCAGCATATCACTTGCAATGCTGAAACACAAACTCAACTATGGGATGAGCAGGAAATAATGCACAAATGGAAAAACGAATCTATTGTTACACAGAACAAAAGCCTGCAGAAGCACGGACTACTCTGGCTAAACCATATCTATTCAAACTGAGAAGTTTTGGAGCAAACATGTCAGGAATCCCGTGCCCATAAGAAACAGAATAAAGAGCTAAAAGGCAAATTGCTCCTGATGTTTGACTTGGCACAAAAGTTGTTGGATGCAAGGAAACCATCCTGCAATTAGTCTCTGTTCCTCATGGAACGACTTACATTTTTTTAGATTAACTCAATCAAAGAAGAAAGACCCCATGCAGTGTTAAATCCTGCAGATTTTGTTAGAACCTTTACAAAAGCCTCTACTGTGGATCAACACCTCCTCTGTGAGGTATATCTTCATAATGAGGCCATCCCTGAGAACCAACAGCTTAACCTTAACTCTCTTGTCGGTGATATCCAGATTCGGGCACTCACCTCCTTTCTTAACAATCAGATCATATGGCAGAATGACTTCCTAGCTGCCAAGCATAACGAGGATAACCGCCTTCTCTGGATACGGCAAGAACCACAAAATGTTGCCACCTTTGTTGTAGAATATTATCAGTTTTTGAAGAAACCAGGGATGACTCAACACATTCGACAACTACAGACCACAGTGCTTCAGGATTGTCAACAGTTCATTAAATCCATAGAGATCGTTGCCCTACAAGAAAATAACATGTTTTGGCAACAATCTGCTGAGAAAAGACAGGAACACAATCTCTTTAGGCCCACTAATCTTGAGACAACAATCTCCAGGATACCTAGCTACATCAAATGTGTTCAGCAATGTGTTGAAAGCTGGATAGGATATCAGTTTCATTTTCCTATTATGTGGATGTCAGCAGAGAAATATCAAGTTCATTATAAGTTTTCCAAGAAGGCCGAAACAGCAGCTTGGCAAAGGCTACAACGCGTTCAAGGATTCAAAACTCCAACAGACAGCATTTTCCACAACTACTGCTTAAGTAACTTGCACGCTCAGGGTCGGTATTCAGATTCTGATTCAGATTGAAGTTGCCTGAGGACATGCAACCTTTTAAGTCGAGGGGGGTGTTAGGACCCTATAATGTACCTTTTTGTTTACACTTTTTGCTACCATTACATCATTTTTCCACTCACATTTAAACTCACATTATCACCTTACCCTATCTTTCCACAGGTATATAACATCTCTTCTCTTTGCTATATGTTTAATCCGTTTTGCATATAATTTTACATTACTCTCATACTTAACCGTTGATTAGAAATATATAAGTGTTGAAACAGTTTGAACTGCAGATTATCATTGTTGTTTGAAGGCCCGTTGCTGAAACAGTCAAAAGCACGCAAACCCGTGGCTGAAACAGTCTGTGGTCTACGATGCTAAAACAACAATTCACACAAAAGAAGAAGTTACACTCTGTGGTCTACGATGCTGAAACAACAATTCACACAAAGAAGAACTTGTTACACTCACCACGATAGCCGCACCTTGAGCCAGAATTAACCATCGCTGATGCGTGAGACCACGTTGCTGAAACAGTCAAAACGCAAATCTCATTGCTGAAACAGCGCGCGATTTCCAATGCTGAAACAGTATACAACAGTAGTAACAAGAAGATAAATAAATAAGCTGTTACTCCAGCCGCAACAGCTACACCTCACTCAACACCATTTCAATTATTGTAATAGCATTTTATTACGGGAGACCGGGATATCCTATTCCAGTATAGAGATCAGATCTGACTAAGAATAGGATTCAAATGTGCACATGTAATTTGATGATTAAATTGTATCGAGGGGATTCTCCTCTTTAAATAAGGGGAAATCATCATTAGAAAGGAACTTTTGCTTGGCTAAGAAAGGAATCATAGAGAAGGACGTGTTTACTTCAGACATTGTAACATGATACAGTTGAGAGATGAATAAAAGATTATTCTGAGCATTCCTTCCTAGTTCCTTTCGTTTCTGGGGAATCTTGTGAGAAAGGAGGGCCCACCTTCTTCACAAGATTCACCCATTAGTTCTGTAGTGTGTTAGTGTTATTTTTGTTCATGCCTTGATTAAATTTTGTTTTGCTGAAACTCTACTTTACTAAACTCTGTTTTGCTGAAACTCTGCTTTATTGATTATGCATTGTTTTCATATAATTCATGCTTGCGTAACTGTTAATCATTCTAATTAGCAATAAAAAAAAACCCAACATAATTTCTACCATTAGATATGTGACCTTATAATGAAAAGTCTAGATTTACAATAAAATTACAATATACATTTACAAGGCAATTTACTACCTTCCATAGATGAATTTGCAAGGGAAAATTCTCTGACAAGGGAACAGGATCGGGATAGACAAAAGAGTCAAGAACAACTTGATACACAATATTTGTTGCCGATAGCGACATGGCCATCCCAGCGTGCAACTGTCCTTCACAAGACAAAGTAGGGGAAGGTAGGGTCCATGAATCATCAAAATAACACGTGCGGAAAGGAATGGACCTCCCAGTCGAGACGGACCTACTGGACATGGCATAAACTTGATGGTTTAGTGCTGAGAAGTCGAAAGTACCCATAAGGAAAGAATACATTCCAACACCAATATTCTCGGTTGTCGGCCGAGAATTGTAGATCACAGGGATCGATTGTCCAAGAGATGCATTAGGGCTATGGTACGCAAAATATAATTGATCGATCGTCACAATCTTCCTTTCGTGAGGAAAACAAAGAGTACGGAAAACAAACGACACTACGACGATCATAGCATAAGTCCAGTGCCGACCTAGTAACATGTTATCATCAAGAGGTGCATCCACTACCTCTACTTCCACCTCCATTGTCTTCTCGCCTAACTGGCTCGGAAAGGCAGGGAGAATATCGTGAGGGCGGAAGGAATGACCGTCAAAAGCAGTCAACAAGTTCGACGACCTGGAAAGGGTCGAAAAACCGATAACTTTCCAACAAACCAGGGACATCACACGTATAAGTGCATTCATCAACAACTGCATGTTTGATGGTATACTTTGAATAATCCACATGGATTTGGAAAGCCACATGGTAAGGAAAGTAAGACTTAACATATGTGGTGTCTAACTTGATAAGCTTTGAGCCACTGGGTTCTAGAGCTCCTAGAGCAGAGAGTAAGGCATTTCTCTGTGAATGACACGTCTGAAGTACCTCCAAAGCCGACATAACAAAAGGGGTTTGGTGCAGGTCCTCAACAATAGAGTAATTATAGGCGGCTCTAGCATTTGGATTATTGGTAGAGCACCTAAGTACTCCTTTCGAAATATGACGTTGTGGCTCTGGTTTCTCAATTTGTAAAGTCGTCTCTAGGGGAGGAGGAGGAGATTCTAGACCAAGAATAGCTTTTTAAGAACTATAGTCTTGAAATTGAGTGGCTATATCAATTTTTGCATCGACCATATTGATACATAGACGGTTGCCATCTTGCAACTGCTGGTTTTGACCTCCACCAGCGAAATTTTCGGCGTTCAAGGAGCTCGAGGCTAAGTGTTGATTATGTGGGAATGGATTCGTCAGCATGGCGAGCGATTGAGCTAAAAGCCTCGCAGCTTCTGCGAGTTTGAGGCACAAATGGGTAACATGATCATCTGTGCAAAGCTTACAGGGAAACTTCACCTTACATTTTTCTCGTTTTCCCTCTCTAGCACTATTAATTGTCTTCTCATTATTGTCCTTGGATTTATTACCATTTTTCCCACCCTTACAATTATTATGTCCTTTCTTCTTATTCCCTCCTGGTGGTTGGTTACCATTTGGGATGGTCGACGACTGCACTGAGTGTACATCCATCAACTGAGTGGGATTGGAGGATACAAACGAAGCTGGTCCTCCTACAGACTAGTTTAAATACAACTCTTTTATATGGTTCGTCACCGAGTCTATGGACTTTACATTGGCGGAGCCTACAATGCCATCGGCATGACATCAGAGCTTTTGTCTAGGGTCGTAAGTAGACCGTCGTGCGTCAGGGAGGAGGTGGTATACATCCCAGACTGAGCATCGATTGAGTGGATATATAAATTTTTGCCTCGACCCATATTGATACATAGATGGTTGCCATCTTGCGACTACTGGCTTTGACCTCCACCAGCCGCATTTCCGATGTTCGAGGAGCTCGAGGCCAAGTGTTGATTATGTCACTAGTGCATCTGGGTCAAATTCCGACAGCGCATTCGACGTAATTGCCACTTTATATTGTCGGAAGAACGACAAACATCAAACCCCCTCAAACGTCGTTTCACAAGAAGTCGTTTTTCCGACGACAGAGTGTTCGTCTATATTGCGACGTCCTATGACGCCACGTGTCATCATGAATTCGATTGTTCAACCCCCATATAGACGTCGTAAGACCGACGTCTAGGTCGTGGCAAGACCGACGTCTTGAACGTGGCAAGAGAGACGTCATGAAGGTGGCAAGAGAGACGTTTTAAACGTGGCAAGAGAGACATTATGAAGGTGGCAAGAGAGACGTTCTAAACGTGGCAAGAGAGACGTTTCAAAGGTGGCTAGAGAGACGTTATGAAGGTGGCAAGAGAGACGTTTCAAAGGTGGCTAGAGAGATGTTCTAAACATGGGAAGAGTGATGTTTCAAAGGTGGCAAGAGAGACATCATGAAAGTGGCAAGAGAGACGTTTTGAAGGTGGCAAGAGAGACGTTTCAAAGGTGGCAAGAGCGACATTGTGGAGGTGGAAAGACCGACGAGATGAGGTATCAGCTCCAACGTGGTTGCTATGGGAGCGACACTCTTAGATGTGGCAAGAGAGACGTCTCGGAGGTGGCAAAAGAGACATCCTGGAGGTGGCAAGACGTCACAATAGCAACGGTTTTGTAGGTAGGTATTTAAAAAAAATACAATATCAATATCAAGACATATGAATCAAACAAACAACTCCAGGCAAACAACTAGTGACAAACTAGAGGGTCTGAAGATGTTTAATTGTTGATTTCTGCCTGGAGTAATTATTCCTATAATTATGATTATACTCGTTGCTAATTTGAAGAGTGTGAGCCCCTCCGTTAATATGTCTGCATCCCTCTTCGAACCATCACAGAAGATTAGTATGTCATCCA
Organism: Picea engelmannii; assembly: GCA_009831015.1. Taxonomy (NCBI): domain Eukaryota; kingdom Viridiplantae; phylum Streptophyta; class Pinopsida; order Pinales; family Pinaceae; genus Picea; species Picea engelmannii. Next base: position 17,402 of record ML840136.1, on the reverse strand, counting down.
CAAAGAGGGAGTTGAAGCCATTTGGGCTTTCCTGCTAACTTTATACCCAACAAGTTCATTCCTTAATTGTCATTGCTTAAATTTACTCCACCCATGGTCTGAATCTAATTAAGACCAATGGGGGAATCAACAAATTTTCCTCTGTCGTTAACAAAATTTGAATTGCCCTGTCCTCCTCGGAATACTTGTGAGGAATCTAGCTACAGAATTGCTCTACACAATAAAGACAAATGCAAGGCCCAATATCACCTTCAATTCCAAGATAAACTTTGGCGTATATACAAACAAGCAAGATACCATAAAATGATGGTAAATATGGGTGGAATTAAGTATCTCTATAGTCATGAACGGGAATTATGAGTAAGGAGTACAAGAAAAAATATACTTAAGCAAAAATGAGAAGCTATAAGACACCCTCATCACCAAACAACAATAGAGTTATCAGAATTTAGCACGTTCACAAAAATTGGGTAGCTCAAAGTAATAAATTATCTTTGCCCATCAAAACTTCACACTTGGGCCACAACATAAAGAGCTAATAATGTCCCATAAATATTGCATCATGACAAAATGAGTAATAAGACTTCAAGCATGGTTGTCACCTAGTCATGTAATGCAGGCAAGGTCTAAGAATTTTAGAGTAAGATTACAGCTTAGCATGACACCCAAATCAGCGTAGCATGACACCCAAATTAGCTTAGAGTAAGGTCCAAGAATTGAAGTGGCATGACACCCATGTTTGCAGGTTTAGAAAATCCCTTTATGGGTTAGGATTGGAGACTTTCTACTAAACTTGGGGTTCACCAAGACTATTTCCAATCCAAATCTCTATTATTTGGATGTTAAAAGTGATTTGGTTGTCTTGGCTCTATGTGTATGATTTGATCATTGCAGACAGTTTAGAGAAGTTAATTATGCGGTGCAAGTAAAAGTTGTCGAGTGAATTTCACATGAAGGATATAGGTCTACTGCATTATTTTCTATTTGGAAAGGTCCAAAATAACTACCTTGGGAAAGGGAAGTACGACTTCAAGATTCTAGAGAAATTCCAGATGTGGGATTGCAAACCCTTGGCCACACCCATGACATCTATTATCAAATTTGAAGCTCACTTCTAATGATGTTGACTTGGTAAGCCCTTAATTGTACAGGTAGTTGATTCGATCTTTAATGTATCTTGTGAATACCTCATCGATATTTAGGTGCATGTTGTCGCCTTTATACACACCTCGGGTAGCATGGAAGAAATCTTCAATCCACATATCCACAATTCAAGCATGCCTAACTCCTCCTTTTAAAAGGATCGATTCAATTAGGACCTTTCATGGTTATTTCATAAAGACGTACAATAAAAAGTCCCACTGCATGTTCTTGTAACAATTTTTTTTTCCATACAATGATGGTTGACTAAGTAAGGCCGCTGCTTGGATGGGTTCTATCTCACTTGGAGCATTTACAAGTTGACATCATAGATTCCTGGTGATATTGAATGCCACTTTATTGATGCAGATACATTCATTTGAAACTTCCCTCCTTGGGCTTGGCTTATTTTCTCTCTAGTCTTGTCCAGTGCCAAGCCAATTTACCATCCACCTCATCGACGCTACCATGATGATGACTTATAACACTACTAAGACAATGCATATTTAGTGTAATGTCATGAGGAATAGGTGGAAAGTTGAAACTCCTTCATAACATTGGAATTTCCTCTAAATAGGACGTTTGAAATATAGTTTTGTATGGAGTCGGCACAAAAGAGTGTTTCCTGGTAATATGCAACTGATATATATATATATATATATATATATATATATATATAATGTTGATCATTACCTGGTATGTCAATGCCAATAATTGCTACTGTCATCATGCTACAGGACTCTGTATGCTTGAGAATCTGCTACAGGTCAAAGACCTGAAGGATT
>ML840135.1:45380-87570 GCA_009831015.1 Picea engelmannii | reverse complement strand
TCCATGTTGACAACATTAGCAATGATAACATCAGAAATATGACTACAAATGAGCTAAATTGTTTGTAGTACTTGCATGACATTAGCTTATATTGAAGCAAAGTATGATTGATCTTCCATTCTACAATCATCTCATGTTATTTCTTAAGATCAAATGCTTGATTTGGCACAATTATATGTGTGTTTCTTTCTTGAAATGCCTTCCTTAATTGTTCCATTGTTTGAAGAGATTGATTTGATTTTAAGTGATGAGCATGTACCACATATTCATTGCCTTCTTTGATTAAGTGATATTGATTATGTTACCTATAGAGGATTTCTTTGTGATCATACAAATAAGGACTACCTAATACCATTCCACATTCATTGAGTGGAACCACATCACACATTACCTCATCCAAACACTTATATGAGATTGCAAACTTTAATGTGCATTTCTTTGTTATGTGCAATTTATGGTTGTTGATTATCCATTTAAGTAAGTAAAGTTTATCATGCATCTAAGTGTTTAATCCCAATTGTTTAACCACTTCCTGTGCAATCAAGTTAGATTGAGAACCACTATGTATCAATGTGTCAACCTTAGTATGTCTCGTTATGACCCTTATGTGAAACAATTTACTTATAGAATCATATCCATCGCCAATTTTACTTGTCAAACCAACCATTGTGATTTTAGATTCATCACCCAAATCCGATCCCAAGTCTATTGGTCATGATGATGCTGCAACTATTTTCCTGCCTTTCCTCTCTTTGAACCACTTCGGTCTCTTCTCAGGATGCAATTTCCAACAATGGTGATCATCATGCCCTTGTTTTTTTCAATGCTTGCAAGTGAGCTTCTCTTCCTTTCTTGTCACTGAATTTTCTTTCTTTCCATTCCACTTCCTTTTGTCCTCTTTTCTTGAAGACAATTCCCCTGATACACCAAGTCCCGTTTTCCCTGCCTCAATGTATGTTGCTTGAACAAAAACCTCATCAAGATTAGTAGGTCCAAACATAAATACATTGTTACGAATGTGTGCAAGTAAAACTCCTATATACTTCATAAGAGTTTCTTGGGTATGTAATGGAATGTCTAACATTAATGCCATCTTATGAAATTCATCTATGTATTCTTGCATTGTTTGTCCCTTTCTTAGTTTAATCCATTTCCATTCAATTAAAGCCTTCTCTTTATAACCCAAATGATAAAATTTATTTCTAAGTGTAGAAACAAAAACTTGCCATGATGGAAATACATTACCCACTTGTTGCGTGCCATTTTGCAACTTGCTTTGCCACTATATGAGTGTTGTTCCTGCAAGTCAAAGCGATGCCAATTTGATTGGAGTTGCCTCATCCTTGATTTTTTGCACAGTGCAATAAACTTCCATCTGTCTGACCCAGTTATCAAGCCTCTCTACATTGACTTCACCATCACACATGGGTAATTCAAACTTCACATCAATCTTAAGTAAAGGAATATCATTTTTATGTTTAATGGAATGTTTTCTTGTGGTGGACTTGGAACTTGTACTTGAATAAGAAGAATTAGATGGAGAAGAAGGAGTTTTAGGAAGATCCTCTCGTTCTTCACTTTTGACTTTTGAAGATTCACCTAGAATCAGTCTCTTCCACTCTAAGTAATCATCATATAGAACCTTCACCATCTCCAACATGGTGAAGAAAGTATTTCGAAACTCTTTCTCGTCATGAGAATGTCCCTCTTCCGATGCCATCTTCTCACTTTGAGAAGTTCTCTTTCTAGATCCAATATTATGATTCTCTTCAACAAGCTCGCCTTCACCATGATTCATCCTTTCCATGGTACTCATGCAAAACTCAAAAACCAACCGTCAACTTGCTCCGATACCACTTAAGCCGAAATGATCTTTTAAAGACTATGGTTAAGTTTTTAAAGAACGAGTTCATTAACCATTTAGGAATTCAAGAAAGAGGAAGAATTAATGAAGTAACATGGCAACCATAATAAGATATACAGATCTGGAAATAATCACAATGAATCAACAAACAATAACAACAAAAGTTGTTAACGGAGTTCGGCAATATCGCCTACGTCTCTGAGCCTTTGTCTCGGTGGGTCAGGATTTATTATTTGTCTTCAAATATTCAAAAGTACATCATAAAAATTTCAAATGGATTACAATGTGATCTGGCTATGTTCTTCTAGATCTGGAGAACCCAACACAACTAATGACACTGAAAATGGATGAATGAAGCTCCCAGAAATGGCCCACAAAGTTGTGCTCCTCAATAGCTTCCCTGCATAAAAATGGCTTTGGATTTACAATTCTTAAAAATTTCTCCTCCTTTGAACCTCCAAGGCTACTAAGAACCTTTGGATTAAATAGTTTTGAAGTTGGAAAGAACCTCCCAAATTCCTCCCAATATCTTCCCTCAAAAAAGGCTCCAGATCTCCCAATAATGGCCAAAATCTCCCAAAAATAGCTAAGATAACCATAAGAAAATCATAAACTATGGTAAAAAACCCACAGACTGACAAATATTGGGTTAAGCCCCCAAGAGTAGGGCACGCGCTCCTTTTCCTAGTCATATGGGAATGTAGGTGTCCTTTGGCTAGGCTGGCGCGTACTAGCCCCACCGGTCTTGTGGCTTGGCCATATGTATGTGCCCTAAACCTCCACGCACCCCCAATATGTTGTATCCCCCTTGTCTGTAACCCCTGGTCATGGTATAGCTCCCTGTTGACTGGGGCCTATCCAAACTATGCCACTCATCAAATTAACATCAAAATCATTGGGAAAGTATTAAGTCCCGCCACATAGGCTGATTGGTCCGCCTGCTTCCATGAAGACATTAGTGCCCACAGAGGTCACATGTTTGATTCCCCTCAGCCATAATTTTTTTTTACCCATCTAGCCTTGGGAAAATATGGGGTGCCATGTGGCACCCTATGATTGGGCCATGTGTTACTCGGGGATTGTCCTGTACTGGTGATGCAACGACCCAGTGAATTGCCCAATCAACATTTCCACATCACCACAGTACTTGCCACGTGTGCATCATACCTGCCACATGTCATCCATACTGCATAGTCACCTACCATGTTAGTCTATCGTATGCCCAGATTTCATCTGTACATCCATGTTTCCCCATGTCATTGAGACATGTCACTATTCGGACTGCCACATGTCAAATCCATACAATGCCAACTGAGCCCAAAAGTGATGAAAATGAGTGACACGTGTCACCTCCTGGTGATGCCATGTCAGCATGATGACATAATCATGATGTCATGATGACATCATCATGATGCCATGATAACATCATCCTAATGCATGCTGATGTCACATGTCGTACTTGTTGACGTCAATGCTGACTTTGACCAGTTTGACTTTTTGCCTGTTTGGGATTTCGGTCAGAACGTGATAACATTCACATACGGTGTATGTTTTAGGAAAACCTTATATGGTCAAAATCAACACGACGATACAGACACAATGAGATTGGTTTTGTCTGATTATGAGAAATTTTATTTTTAGGCCTTCCTGGAGCCATTTTGGTTCTTAGATCCATTTTGGATCATTATCATTCCCTTTATTTTTAAAGAACACATTGTCAAACAATTGCTAAGTTGACATATCAGATCTCAATAAAAAAAAATTGAAAAATAGTCAATAGAAAGCTAAACAAATTCTTTACAATTTTTTTTTTACTATAAAGTGAAATTCTAAATAAAAAAATACTTTTATTTATCAGAAGTTGAATAATTTGTGAAAATATATATTTTTTTTCTCAAAAGATAAGCAAAATAGACTCCCACATTCATGATTTTAAATTGAAGGGAGTTTGGAGTGGAACTCTGTATAAGATATATGGAAGCACTATTATTTATAGGCACAATAGTTTCATTATTCCTGATATTAGAGATGAAGAAGAAAAAATCCTACAGTCTTTGGAGAAAAGAATATGTTATGGCATCAAATATTGTGGAATATAGGAGAGAAGGGATTTTGACTACTACATGGTAAAGGTATGGTTGAAGGTATGTCTAACTTAACTGTAGATTTTGATTTCTATGAACATTGGGTATATGGGAAGAAGAATCAGGTAATATTTTTGTTTGGTAAATCGAGGGTAGAGGGAATTTTACAGTTGGTGCATAGTGATGTGTTTGAACCTGTGTTGGTTTCATCACCGAGAAAATATGTGTATTGTGTCTCATTTATAGTTGAATTCCCTAGAAGTGCATGGATATATTTCCTTAGGAATAAATATGAATTCTTTGGCAGGTTTAAAGAGTTTAAGGATCTTGTGGAGAATCAAATAGAGAAAAGAATTAAGGTGTTGAGGATGGATAATGGTGGAGAGTTCCTTGGAAATTTGTTTGAATAATTATGTAAGAAGTTCCATATAGAAAGGTAAAATACTACTCCATATACACCTCAACAAAATGGAGTTGCAGAAAGGATGAACAAGACGCTGATGGAAAAATCAAGGTGCATGTCGAGTGGTTTCAGGTTAGGATATGAATTCTGGGTAGAGGTTATGGGTACTGCATGTTACCTGGTCAATCGATCACCCTCATCAATACTAGATGAAAAGACTCCACACAAGATATGGACTAGTAAGAAAAAATCTCTGAAACGTCTTGGGCTATCTCGTTGTAATGTCTATGTTTACATTTCAAAGGAAAACAACATTAAGATAAATAAAAAGGATGAAAAGTGTATTTTTATTGGGTAAAAAGATGGTCTAAAAGGTTATAATCTTTAAAACCTATAAAATAAGAAGGTAGTGTATAACAAAGATGTGGTATTTAGAGAAACCAAAGATGTTGTCAAACATGAAGTCCTACCAAGGAAAGAAGAACCAAAGAAAATATATTTTGAGTTAAAGGATGATGAATCATAAGGTAGTGTATAACATAGATGTGGTATTTAGAGAAACCAAATATGTTGTCAAACATGAAGTCCTACCAAGGAAGGAAGAACCAAAGAAAGTGTATTTTGAGTTAAAGGATGATGAATCTGACTCTACAAAAGAACATGAATACATGAAGAATATCCACATACTCCACTATTGAGGAGATTGGTATAGAAAGAAGGAAACCATAAAGGTATACTCAACCCAATTTTTGTTCAATTTTTTCTTTGTTTTTAAATGATGGTAAACTTCTCGGGAGGAAGTTGATTAAGAGGATGGAAAACTTTAAATAAAGGACATGGTTGAATAAATGGTAGCCTTGGACAAGAATGAGTCTTGGGATCTAGTGGAGTTTTTGACTGGAAGAAATCCCATTGGAAGAGAATGGGTGTTTAATAAAATGTTGAATGCAAAAGGTAAAGTGAAGAAACACAAATCTTGGCTAGTCATAAAAGGCTATTCCTATGTAGAGGGAATTGACTTTGGTCATATTTTTTCTCCCATTCCTAGGTTAACTTCAATTAAATTTCTTTTATCTATTGCTATGGTATTTTATTTTTAAGTAGAACAGATGGATGTGAAGACAATATTCCTACATGGGGATCTGGAAGAAGAAATATACATGAAGCATCCAAAAGGATTTGTTGTGAAGGGAAATAAAGAGCTGGTATGGAGGATGAAAAATTCCTTGTATGTGTTAAGTAAATCACCAAGGATGTGGTATCAAAAATTTGATACTTATGTGTTAAGACTTGGATTCATAAGGAGAAAACCAGATCACTGTGTATATTTCAAATTTATCAATGATCATCTTATTTATTTGGTTTTGTATGTGGATGATATGTTATTGATAGAAAATTACAAGGAGATTATCGAGGATGTGAAAAATTAGTTGTCCTCTAAAATAGACATGAATGATCTTGGTGCTGCAAATTTCATTTTGGTTATGGAAATTAAAAAAGAAAGGACAAATAGGAAACTTTGGTTAAATCAGAGGAAATATGTCGAGAAAATAATACAGAGGTTTAATATGTAGGAATGTAAATTGGTAAAGGTTCATATTTATCTAGGAGGATATTGGTGGCTATGCAAATTTTCTAACTGTCTCAAAACATTTTTTGGCAACTTACTATTTTTAGTAGTTTTTCGGTTCCTGAACTTCTGGGGCCATTTTAAGGGCCCAAACAAAGTTTTTTCATGATAGAGCACCTTATAGATATTCGATGGCTCTAATTTATACCCCTATATGAAGCTCATTGTCAATACCTTTCCAACGAGCTATCTTTCACCCAAAACAAAGATCGTATGCAAACGTTATGACCCCAGGAAGTTGATGTACTAACTTACCCCAATGGGGTCCACATGAATTTTGGCACTTCATCTCCTAGTGTTAGGTTTTTTTATGTATAGGTTTTTTCGTTCATGTTTATTGTAAAAATGTATTCAAATCCTCATTATACTCATATTCTTTTGAATGAGTGTAGTCGTCACATCTCTTCTCAAAGAAAATTTGTCACCATTCTAAAAAACATGTTTTTAGTCTGTATTTTACAATTTCTTGAATATTTCTTATTTAATAGAAGTCGTGTTTTGTTGTATCTCTGTGATTGTGCACCATGTATCTGTGTTAATATTCAAAATCTCTGGTTTTGTTTCATTCCTCTCATAAATCTGGATCCTCCCCTCTTATAAATAAATGATCTCCATTACATTGAGTGCCCCCATCGCATGAGGAAAGTTTTATTGAATTTGTCCCCAGGTGAGCCACCTTCCTTGGTGCAGGAGCTACCCTGCTTTGACAACTCAATAAATCTTGATTCTATGATAGTGATTTCCCTTGACATGTATGTCCATGATCTGATCAGTGGATGCATGTTACATGAAGTCAGGGTTGAGATTTGTTGGTGTCAATTGTTCTTCTATCTCTGAGGTGTCCAATAATAGTGGGAAATAAGGTCGAAGGAGGTCCACATTGAACACTGGGTTCAAGCCAAGGAAGGGGGGAAGTTTGAGCTCGAAATAATTGTCACCCATATTATTAGTGATGGTGTAAGGTCTAAAATGGAGTGGACGAATATTCCGATGAGGCCCTGTAAGGCATTCTTTCTACATGTGCAACAAAAAATTGTCTCCTACATGAGACGGGTGTGGAACCCAGTGTTGATCATGGAACTACTTTTACCTGGCATTGAATTTCTATAAAAATATCATGAACCTATTGGAGGATGTGTTGGATTTGCTCAATGAACCAAGTGGCTTTGTCAACTCCAGTCAGAGCATGTAACGAGTCTTCCTGGGTTGCTGCAAGGGGTAGTGCAATATCCATGGGACCCAATGGTTGAAATCCCAAACCCACCTGAAATGGGTTGTGGTTAATTGAGATATGTATGGCTCTTTTGTATTTGTGATGAACATAAGTAAGACTCTCATCCTAGGTGTTGGGGTGCTTGTTATTCTACATATCTAGTATGTGCATGATCATTTGGTTTAAGACCTTGTCTTGGCCATCCGTCTACGGTGGAAGGCAATGGAATTGGTGAGCTTGGTGTCCAATAGTGACCAGAGTCTCAACGAGAATGTGTTGAGGAACCAACTATCCTGATATGAGATAATGGTTTGTGGCATCCCAAAGTGTACCCACACTCATTCAAAGAAGAGCTTGGAAGTGGATTTCACTGTGATTCGCTTCTCGTAGGCGGCCATAATTTCCATCTTGGAAAAGTGATAAACAACCAAAAAAACAAAGTCATTTCCCCGCTTAGTAGACAGAAGTCCCGACATGTAGTCTATTGAGATGGATTCCTAGGGCCCGTCTGAAGTAGGCAGAGGAGTGTAAATTCCTTTTTTCTTACTAGTCAATTTGGAAATAACATAGGAAGTGTAAGACTTGACATACTTGTTGACATCCCATCGAAGTTTCGACCAATAGGAATGTCGCTACAACATTTCCACTATATTTTCCACACTAAAGTATCCTGCCAATCAACTATAGTAGGATTCCAAATCAGTTTCGCTCGCTTTCTTTAGTGGACAGAGAGATGGCCAGGATGACATATCATCTCGTCCTGAAGATGGAAATTAGTGACTTTTGTGTTTGCGCCCAATATCTGGTAGGTGTTGACGAACTTAGGATCTATCTCATAAAGGTGGGGCCATAAGAATCTAGCACTATGGTGAGTGTCGTGAGTGGAGGTCAGTTGAGTAAATCAATGAATCAATTGGTGCTTCTTTCTTTATACTTGATGTTGAGGTGGAAGTGTTGCAAATATATGTACCACTTCTAATGGCAGTCATTTTGAAATTTTCCTTGTCTCTGCAGGAACTGCAACGACTTATGATTATTGTGGATGACTGTATCCTTCCCAAGAATGCAATTCCTCCACTAGAGGCAATATTTCACAATGGAGTACATTTATTTGTCATAATTAGGGTACCTACTGACAACATCTGATAGTGTCTCGCTATGATAGGCCATAGGGTGGTCGTGCTGAGTGATGATTGTGCCCACAACATAGTTTGAAGCATCTGTCTCGATCTCAGATGACTATTGCAGTTCAGGTAATGAAATCATTGGGGATGAGAACAAGTAATTCTTCAGATCATCAAACTCTTTTTTTTGGGATAGCTCCCACACAAATTTTTCCTTACCACCACCCCTCGTTATTTGGCTGAGGGCCCATGCAATATGGGAGAATCCCAACACGAACCTGTGATAGAAATTGGCAAAGCCTAAGAAGCTCCGAAGTTCGGTGAGAATTCTTTGGGATGGCTAGTCACAAATGACTTGTATCTTGGCTAGATCAACATGCACATAATACGCATAAAAAATATAGCCTAGTTGTTGCACCTGGTCCATGCCGAAGGAACATTTTTCCAAGTTGGCATATAGCTTGTGTTTCTGCAGAGTGTGCAGAACCTATTGAATATGTTGCAAGTGTTATACCCAAGTATTGTTGTAGATGAGGATGTCATCCAGATACACCACCACAAAATAATTAGTGAAATGACACAATATATTTTCCATCATCCTCATGAAAGTTGTTTGGGAATTTTTCAAACCAAAGGGAAAGACTAGCCATTCAAAAAGACCTTCTTTTGACTTGAAGGAAGTTTTTCATACATCTATCTATTCTATTCGGACCGGATGGTAGACATACATTAGATCAATATTAATGAAGTGTTTGGCCCCCTTCATCTAATCAAGGAGATCATCAATTTAGGAATTAGGTACCGATTCCCGAATGTGATTTTATTTAGGGCACGATAATCAATGTATAGTCACTAGTTCCCATATTTGTTTTGCACCAGCATGATTGGGCTTACACAAGGTGATGAAATGGGTCAGATGTGCCCCTTGTGGAGTAATTCTTGGATTTTATGCTTGATCTCCTCATTTTCTAGCAGAGAGCGGTCATAGACTGGCCCATTGGGTAGTGGTGCACCGAGGGTCAAATCGACGGGATGCTTAACTTGACAATACAAAGGTACCCCATTAGGTGATGAGAAGATGTCTTTGTATTCTTCCATGACCATCACAGAGGTCATGAATGTGGCTGCCACCTTTCTCTTACTCTGAGAGTGAATCATGAAGAAGACAAACTTTCTGATCTGAGAAAGGACCTTCTTGCATTTCTTGGAAGAGATCAAGGAAATAATACCAGGTGGGACTACCTCGGGTATCCTGTACAATTTTGTGTTCAAAGTAATAATGACACTGTGAGTCCTAGAATCATATAGAACATGAAGTTTCCATAAATAAGTTTGTCCCAAAAGAACATCACAAACTTCAAAGGGAGAAACATCACACAATATCTCATTTTCGAATGGCTTGATGCCATACGACAGGAAGAACTATTGGTTGACGTGAATATCACTTCCTTAACGGAGCCATTTGGTGGTGTAGGTATGCAGGTGCAAAGTTGTCGACAAGGATAGCCACTTGATGACCTCTAGTGATATGAGGTTATTATGGCTACCACTATCAATGATGAAGTGCAATAGAGTGCCTTTCACCCACATCTGTGAATGGAAGAGGCATTCGCATTCCTCTGGTTCATCAGGTTTGTCGATATGGATCTTAGTGGTAGAAATGATGGCACAGGGTTCTGTGTCAATGATCTGTCTCCCCTTTTCTGGGTCTGACTCAAATTCGAAACCTGCATCTAATTCAAAATCTTTAAATCAGACACTAACAACTTCTTTGAATGATAATCAATAGTATTATGCACCACTTACTAATATCTTTATTCATGTTTCTATTGCCCTTATTTTCTTGCGGCTTGGAATGGTTGTATTGAGGTTGCTCGTATTTTATCTTTCCTTTGTTCGATGGGTTCCTTTGTTCCGTATTGAGGTTGCACTTATTCTTCTTTGAGGGGTTCCTAGACCCAAACATCCACGTATTTTGTTTAATATTTTGATCGATTTTGACGACATATCGATAGGTCGTACCCAAGGATGAGATTTCCAAAAAATCCATTTTTATCTGGATGTATCTATGAAAACCAACATGGTACTCGAGCATGAGATGTCACTCAAAATATTTGATACCAAACTTGGTGTGTAAGGTATGGAAGACATTGGTGAACTTTGGCACTATTTGGTCTCTTTCCTACCGCAATGTGGTCCATCTTGTATACAATTCATCATAACCTCCAATGGGGTAGCATTGTTCCTTAATAAAATTGCCGAAGAAACCCCAAGTAGGTGAAGCTACAAATAATGTGGATCCCTCTATTTCCTTTTGCTCATAGAAAGTATCCCACCAATCTTTGACATGGGGGATGGCCTGGGGAACACAAATGTAATATTTTCCCTATTGAAAAAGTTGTGGATAGAAAAATACCCTTCTAGAAGATTTAGCCATTTATCTACAACATCTGAATCTATTTTACCTTCAAATATAGAAAATGAAAATTGATATGTACCTTCAACGGAGGGACACCTCTGCTTGAGGTGGATGTGTCGCTTGTCAATAGTCATCGAAGTTTTTTTTCAAATTTGTCCATCATCTCATTCCTCTGTCACTCAAAGGCTTCCTCGAGAAACATTTTGAAAGGAACTCATGTCCCATCATATTTATTTTTTCCCACCATGAATGGTTTCTTGGGTGTGTGAGAGCAATTTTCCTCAAGAGAAACAACCTTGAGACACAACTCTCTATACCCTGACTGCATTGGGGACATTAATTAAAAAGAAGGACAAGGAGACTGCTCTGATACCACTGATCCATATGTATGAGAGGAACGAAATTAAACCACATTTTTATAATATTAGCATAGAGACAAAATGAACAATAATGAAGATAGAGAAAAAATTGACTTCTATTAAATAAGAAATATGTTGGAAACCATAAAATGCAGACTAAAAACAAGCTTGCTAGAATGGTAGCAGCTTATCTCTGAGAAGAGATGTGACGAATATGCTCATTCACAAGAAGATGAGTAAAATGATACTTTAAAGGAATTTTTACAATAAACATGAATGCAAACACCCTAGACACCCAAAAACCTAACCCTAGGAGATGAAGCGCCAAAAGTCATGTGGGCCCCATTGGGGTAAGTTAGTACATCAACTTCCTCATGTTGTGAATTTTGCATACGAACTCTTTCTTGGGTGCACGATATAATGTTGGAAAGGTATTGATGAGGAGATTCAATTAGGGGGATTAATCAGATTCTTAGAAGACCATTGAGGTGCATGTTTGTGAAAAATCATTGTTTGGGCCCTCAAAATGGCCTCGAAAGTTTGGGAACCGAAAAACTACTAAAAGTAATAAGTTGCCAAAAAATTGTTTTGATCCAGTTGGAAAAGTTGGGTGGCCATCGAGATCCTCCTGGATCACATATTCCTGTAGGTGTAAAGTTATATGTGGTTCAATGTCCTAGGACATAGGAAGAAAAAGAGGACATGTCTTGTGCTTTGTATGCTAGTGTGGTTGGTAGTTCGTTGTATGCAATGGACTATAATAGACCGTATATTGCACATGCAGTGGGAATTTTGAGTAGGTATATGTCAAAACTAGGGAAGGAGCATTGAACAATAGTAAAAAGGATTTCCAGGTATTTTTATGGCACTACTATTTATGAATTGTGCTATAAAGGAATACCAATATTGGACAAAGTGTTGAACATACATGACTTTGTTGATGCAGACTAGGTTGGAGATGTAGATTGCAGAAGATATACAAGTGGGTATTTTCTTAACCTATTTCAAGGAGAAATTAGTTGGATGGGAAAAAGACATTCTGTAGTGGCACTCTCAACTAGATAAGTGGAATACATGGCAACCACTCATGCAAGAAACAATGTAGTATGATTTTAGAGATTGTGTTCAGGTATTGGGTTGGTAAAACAAGTTGTAAGGATATATTGTGATAGTTAGAGTGAAATATTCCTTGCGAATAAACCTTATTGTAATCCAAACACAAATCACATTGATGTTCAATATCACTTTGTGAGAGATATGGTTGAAGAAAAGAAGGTATTATTGATGAAGGCAGACACTTTGAAGAATGTTTCATATTCATTAACAAAATCTGTAAGCACCGATAATTTATCTTGGTGTAGAGGATCTATGGGCATTTTTATCATGGAGTGTTAGCTACATAACCCTGTGAACCCCCTATAAGAAAAGAAAACAACAAGTGAGAGAATTTTGGGTATGTGTTCTATTCCTTTCATGACTAGGCTTAGTGTTCACACTGTGTGGAGTGCGTAGGGGGTGGATCCCCCTGTTTAGGGGGTTTGTAGGGGGGTTAGTCGATGGTTTTCTAATTCCAATTTAGGAATTAGGGTTTTTAATTAATTTGGTTAAATGGATTACGGGTTTTGGATTTCGCGAGATCCTGTATATGCATTGTATTGTAAACAATGAAGACATGATGAATAGAATATTAGAGGTGTGACTCTAAACAGGTTGCTAGTTATTCTAGTTTGGTTTCCAAGGTAAAATATATGTGTAATGTGTGTGTGTGTGTGTGTGTGTGTGTGTGTGCTATTTTACCTTTTCTAATTTTATTAAGAATCTGTTTGTAGTAAATTATTGTACAAGGATAAAATATACAAAATCCCCCAACTATTTTCATGTTCCTAATGAATGGAGTGTTCAAGGAGTACCTAGACAAGTTTGTGATTTTTTTATTAGATGATATTCTCATCTATTGAAGGACAAGAGAAGAGCATGAGAATGATTTGAGAATAGTGTTACAAGTTTTGAGAGAGCATAAATTGTATGCCAAACCAAGATAGTGCATATTTTTATCAAAAATAGATTCACTACTTGGGCCATACTATTTCAATAGATGGGATAGCAGTTGATCCCGAGAAAATAGAGGCCATTAGAGGATGGCAATGCCAATAAATGTGACAAAAGTCAGATCATTTATGGGTCTTTCCAGTTATTAGCAAAGACTCATAAAATTATTTTCAAATATTGCAATACCAATCACTTCTTTGCAAAAGAAGGGAGTGAAATTTGAATGGACTTCCAAATGTGAAGAAAGTTTTCAATAGTTGAAAGATATTTTGACAAGTGTTCCAAACTTAAATATTTCATATCTAGATGGAAATTTGGTGGTGTGCATTGATGTGTGCATCAAAGGGATTGATGGATTCCTCACTCAAAAAGAGCATGTGATATGTTATAAGTGTAAAAAACAAAACATGAGAAGAATTACACTACACATACCTTGGAATAAGCATCCATTGTACATGCACTAAAAATGTGGAGACATTACCTAAATGTGAGACAATCTAGATGGTTGAAATGTCTAAATAAACATGACTTTGAAATTAAGCATATAAAAAGAAAGGAAAATAATGTGGTTGATGCACTCATCAAAAGAGAACATGAAATGCATATTACATTCATTATCATGTACAACACAAATTTAAAAGAAATAATTTTAGAGGCTGTAAATTCACATAAACAATATTTAAAAATAAAAGAAACATCAAAACAAGGAAATTTACAGTCGAAAATTAATTATTATGAGCTGAAAGAGGATGGAATCATCATATACATAGAAAATATATATGTACCAAATTCCGAAGAGATGAAAAATATAGTGGTGAGGGAAATGCACAATGTGCCATATGTTGGGCACCCAAGATATTAGAAAAATATTGTATTTGTAAGAAGCCAATACTTTTGTACATGCATTAAGATAGAAGTGGATAATTAAATAGACAAGTTTCTAGGGTGCCAAAAGAAGAAAACAATGCATAGACATCCAACAAATCTATTACAATTATTTCTCATCCCTAAGTGGAAATTGGAAGTGGTTACAATTGATTTCATTACAAAGATACCCAAAATTGTGAAGCATCGTCATTCCATCAGGGTGGTGGTGGATAAATTAACAAAAGTTTAACATTTTATTCCTATAAAGACCACACATAAGCAAGATAATATTGAAAATATTTACATGAAGGAAGTTTCCAGGATACATGGGGTCCCTAAGAAAATAATTCTAGATGGATATCCGAAGTTTACCTCTAATTTATCGAAAGGTGTGTTCAGAGGATTTGGAACAAATTTAAATCTTAGTATAGTGCATCACCCAGAGTCACATGTGAAAAGATAGAGGACCAACATAATAATTGAGCACATTCTTAGAATGTATGTGATGGACCAACCATCAAATCTGGAAGACTGCATCCACTTAGTAGAGTTTGCTTACAATAATTGGTACCAAGCCTCATTAAAAATGAGCCCATTTCAAGCATTGTGTGGAAATAAGTGTAACGGACTGGTAAGTTGGGATAACCTAGAAAATAGAGCTATCATTGGGCCATATTTTTTATGGGAAGTGGAAGAGAAGATGGAAAATATCAAGAAGAATTTAAAGGCTTCCCAGGACAGGAACAAATTTTATATGGACAATAATTGTAGCATCTACAACCCTAAGCTAGGTAATTCCACACGAAATTTCCAAACTATGATACTGATTTAATTCATGAAAATGCTCTAAATATGCACAAAACTACACGTATTAATAACAAATAATCATAAATAATATTGTATAGGAAAACCCATATATAAAACACATGAACAATTACATCGTAATTATTAAAACAAGCACATGGAAGACACTTATATTTTAAAAAATATCACCAAATATCTGTAGAACTGTTACCTTCCACCCAACCTTAGAGTCTAATGCTCATATCTCATAGTCAAGTCACCCTCGAGCTGGGACTAAACTTCACTTGGGAAAGGGAATCCTAAACCAGGCTAAGGTCTCCCAAACAACATAAAAGTTCAGACTCGGGTGTGAACTCTAGCAGACAACCTACAGTTCCTCAATCCCCACAGGCATGTCCCACCATAGGAACTGTGCCCCTTCTCTTCTCAAAAGTTCTTCCACTGCCCTAATTCCCTTCAAGGGATTCAAAAAAAATCTAGACAAGAAGCCTCAGAGCCTAGTAGCTACAACTTGGTACCTTGGGAATCAATTCCCAATAGTTCTCTCACTAGGAGAGAATTATCACGGGCCTTGAAACCCACTTCTTTAATAAATCACAGGTCGGAAAACCTAACTCTTCATCCTAATTCCTGGGTTACTTGTTTTCCACAACTCCAAGGATTCTCATTGTACAAGTACAAGTGATGGAAACAATAGAGAACAAATGGTAGGAGAGAATAATCATGGAATAATGAGTGAATGAACGAGATCAATGAACTTAATTTCCCAATTATTTGTGTATGTTCCCAAATTGGCACTTGGCATGTTGGGAAATACATGTCCCTCCCACACGGGCCCACCACATGGTGATATTTTCCCCCTTAGAGACTTAGGATAAAATTCATATTCCATACTTTAGACTTTAGACTTTAGGAATATTAATAAAATATTCCTTTCAGCTTAAGCCCCCTTAGCTTAGTCCCTTTCTTAGACTCTTATCCCCCACCATTTCCCATTCTAGTGGATTTTATCTCCCCATACTCCTTTTTCTGGTTTTTCTGCAATAGTGACATGTTTTCATTACAATCTGAGTATGATTACATAATATAAAGATAGGCTCACTAGCCTTTTAGCTTCTAGCTCTCCATCCTAATAACCACATAGGCACTATGGCCTCAAAATAAATATATAAAAAGTAACTCATGCCCAAAATATCTTAGATCACCAACCTATATGTACATTTAAATCTACATTGCAATTAGTGTTCAACCTAGTGGAATTACATTCCCCTCCCCCTTATTTATGCACTATCCTATGTTCATTATATACACATGTACAATCAAAATTTCAAATTTCTTCAAAACTATGTCGGTAGTATGCCCTTATAGCATCTTCATCCTCCCAAGTTGCATCCTCAGGACCACACTAGGTCCATTGGAACTTTACTAGCCTGATGGCTTGATTCCAGAGTTGCTTGATCTTTCGGTCCAATATGTAAATCAGTTTCACCTAAAAGTCTCCTTCTGGCTCCACCTGAATGAAATTCCAATAAATGATATGATTAACATCATGTACATACCTTTTAAGAAAATATACATGGAACACATTATGAATACACATCGATGCAGGTAGTGCAAACATGTAAGAAACATGACCAATCCTCTCCAGTATTTCAAACAACCCATAATAACATGATGTCATCTTTGAAATTTTTTCCAACTTCATGTAACTTTTCATTTCCTTTAATTTCAGGAACACATGGTCACCCACTTTAAACTCTCTGTGATTTTTTCCTTTATCAACATAATTTTTCTTCCTATCTTGGGAAGCTTTTAAATTCTATTGTATTTTCATCATCTTCTCTTCCATTTCCCTTTGTAACTCTATCCCAACTACTACTCTGTATGTTGGGTTGTCCCAACTCACTAGTGTGTTGCACTTTTTTCCATAATGTGCCTCAAATGGTCTCATCTTTAGAGATTCTTGATACCCATTGTTATAAGCAAACTCTACCAAATGCAAATAATCTTTCCATTTTGATGGTTTATCCATCATACATCCTTAGCATGTCCTCTATCACCTCGTTGACTCTCTCTATTTTTCCATCTGACTCTAGATGATAGATTGTGCTAAATTTCATATTGGTCCCAAATCCTGTGAATAATCCTTTCCAAAAATTTGATGTAAATTTGGGATCTATGTCAAGTACAATTTTCTTGGGTACACAATATAGCCTAGCAATTTCCTTCATATAAATATCAGCAATGTTGGTTTCATTGTGAGCGAGATTTACTAGAATAAAGTGTGTAACTTTAGTAATATTATCCACCACTAACATTATGGAATCATGCTTCTTGGTTGTTCTGGGTAGTTTAGTGATGAAATCCATAGTTACAACTTCCCATTTCCAGTCAGGAATGGGTAATGACTATAAAAAACTAGTTGGGTGTATGTGTTCAACCTTGAATTTTTGACATTCCAAACACCTTGCAATAAAATTGGCCACTTCTTTCTTCATACCTGGCTAATAATATTTTTTCTTGACAGTTGGAGTTGTCTTTTGGTAGTCTGGGTTCCCAACATCAGGCACATTGTGCATTTATTTTAATATCAGATTTTTCAACTCTTGAAAATTTGACACATAAACTCCTCCCCTACACATGAGGATTTCATCCTCTTTTAACTCAAAATCTTCAATTTGTTACTGCAAAATACCTTGCTGTAATTTTGTCTTTATTTCCAAATAGTGATTATCTGATTTTACAACCTCTAAAATATTATCTTTCAAATATGATTTGTACATGATAATGGTTGTAGACTACATGTCAATCACTCTCCTATTGAGTGCATAATCCACCTTGTTCTCTATACCATTCATATGCTTTATATCAAAGTCATACTCACTGAGGAATTATAACCATCTATTTTTCCTGAAATTTAGAGTTGGTTATCCAAACATATATTTCAGACCACTGTGGTCTTTCCTCAACTAAAATATTCTTCCCATGAGGTAGTGCCTCTACATCCTTAAGGCATTCACTATGGATTCCAATTCTAAATCATGAGTGGCATAGAGTATCTCATTCTCTTTTAGCTTCCTTGATTCGTAGCATACCACATGCCCATTATGACTAAGGACCTCACACATATCTTCTTTGCATTCATCCTTGCACACAACAAAATCTTCATTAAAATCAACAATTCTCAAAATTGGTGCACTTGTCAATAAATATTTCAAGTGTTTAAAACTTCTTTCATGGTCATGTGGCCACTCTAATATCACGCCCTTATTTTTCAAATATGTAATTGAATGTGCAATCTTTAAGAACCCGACATTGACTATAATATAGTAACTTGGAAGTCCCATAAATGTTCTCACTTTTGAAATATTCCTTGGTGTTTTCCAACCTTTGATGGATATTATATTTTCCATATACAATGCTATCCTTTCCTCTAAAATAATATGCCTGAAGTAATGTATCTTCCTATCATAGAATGAGCACTTGCTCAACTTTGCATATAGCTAATGTTCTCTCAATAATTGTAGCACCATACTCAATCAATACTCATGCTCTCTTTTAGACTTGGAGTAGATAAGAAGTTCATCCAAGAAGACAATGAAAAATTTATCCAAGTAATCTTTGAAAATACCATTCATTAAACACATGAAGACAACTGGTGCATTTGACAACCCAAATGGCACCACTGCAAACTCATAATTTCCATACCTCGTTTTGAAGGAATTCTTGCTGATGTATTCCTCTTTAATTCTCACCTAATGATAGCCTGACCCGAGGTCAATCTTGGAGAATATCTTTGCATCCTTTAGCTGATCAAATTCATCTATCCTTGGCAAAGGATACCTATTCTTTGTAGTCACCTTATTCAAGTGCCTGAAGTTAATGCAAAGCCTGAAGGTCCCATCCTTTTTCTTCACAAACAACACTGGAGGACCCCAAGGTGACACACTTGGGTGTATATACCCTTTATTCAAAAGTTCTTCATGTTTTTGTTGCAATTCCTTCACTTCTGGTGTACTCGTCCTATAAGGAGTCTTGAATATTGGGGCTGCTCTAGGCATCATATTTATTGAGAAATCAACATCTCTCTTGGGTGGTAACCCTAAAATTTCTCTAAATACATATTCAAACTCTTTTAGGACTACATAGTCTTGAATATTTGGAACTTTATCCTTAGCTGTCTCTTCCATATGTGTTGCAAATGGTTGGAATCCTTTCCTGGAGATTTTCATCAACTACAAGGCTAAAAATTCTCTAATAGTTATAGCCCTTGGAATACCCTCTACTAATATCAAGTTTCCTTATTCATTCAAGCAAGTAAAATCCTTATTATAATAGTCTAGGACAACATGATTCATTTCCAACCAATCCATACCAATTAGGAAATCATATGAACCCAAAGGTATGATATTCAAATCTTCCCTTGTGCTAAGTCCATTCATGTCCATTGGACATGCCTTAACCCTCTCATTAATTTTCCTTTTACCTCCTGTAGCTAGCTATACCACTGAAGGTTTCCCAAGCTTGATTTTTAGCAATTGAAATATTTCCACCATCTTAGGATCTAGATAACTATGACTAACTTCTGAATCAATTGAAATAGAAATGGGTTGATTTTTGATCTTACCTTCCACTTCAACCATATGCGATTGGAAATCAACATGTTTTTTATCTAGGGTTGAGTAGATCCTAGGTAAATTTCTTTCCATGTATTCAACTGTATCATCTTGTTCTTCATTGTGAACAATCCTCACTTTCCCAATCGTATGAGAGAAATATGTGTACATGTGATCTCCCTCGCAACCCCAACACTTCATTGCCTTCTACCATGGTCTTTGCCCCACTATTTCTATCATTCTGAGCTCTTTAGAAGATGGTTTTACTTGAGTATTTTTTTTGAGTAATGGTCGTTTGGTACCCTTCTTCCTCTTCTCCATATTTCTTTTCTTTTTATCTTCCTAGAAGTGAATACAAATTTGTATGATTTGGAATACATAAAAATGTCATTTAGGCCTCTAAAAACAACCCGCAAGTTGAACACCTAGAAAATACCCATTTTTTGGGAACATTTTCACTATTATTTTTGAAATATGGTTAACTTATGTTGACTGGGATGCTAACATGGCACATAATTCCCCATAACATCCATGAAAGGATGCCCTGTCATCTCCTCTCCCACTTGGCTTTACCCTCTGAGTCCCATATTCATCTCCCTACTTTATTTATTGCCTCCACGATGCACATATTAAGATATATATATATATATATATAGTCCTCGCCAACTTGGATTTACCCTGTCGGTCCCATATTCCTCTCCCGTCTTTATTTAGCCCCTCCACAATGCACACATTACTATATATATATATATATATATGTAAGAAATCTATAGCTATATTGTATATATAACTATATTCCATTCAAGCTTGTAGTCGCAATGGCTCAAGGGAAAGTAAGCAAATTTATCCCCGATTCTTCCTTCCCCCATTCTGCAGCAAGAAAACATGTTATGCCAGCCTCAGATGATATTTACCAGCCAACCCTTGCTCGGTTAATGTACTCCACTCCTAATCGAAGATAACCTTTATTGATGCTTGCCGCTGAGGTACTAATTTTTCCCCATCTAGAATGACTGGGGGATATTCCCACCAAGATTACTGCAAGCAGGTCTCTTTCATTCTCCTTTATCCCCCTACCAAGGGGAAGGTGACCAAGTCATCCTGAAAATGGTGCTCGCTCACTACGCTAATAGGGTAGGTAGAAAAAAAAAGTCTCTAGAAAAAGGTTATAGGATCTTGTCTTAAGGCCAATGGAGAATGGATATAAGGCTCTAAATGATTCTGGCATATGGCTCCTAGCTCTCGCCCCTCCCTCATGTGTGTGTGTATATATATATATATATATATTCCCACATGCCTTGGTTTCCTACCTGGAACCTTTTTATTGGGTCACAGGAATGGGTAGGTCACATCTCGCTCCCATTATCCATGTGCACATGAAGTTGCACATTGTTTTAATCAAAATACGAGCATGGCACATTAGTGGTGATTGACGATCACCGTCGCATCGTGGGTCCCCCACCCTACCTACCATTAACATAGGAAGGTAAGGGACACAAAAACTAAAAATGGTTAGGAAATTGGTGATGTGTTGTCAATCGACACATTCTCACCCCTGACCTATGGTTAACATAACCCCACAGAATCCCCTGAAATTTGGTTTCACGGGTCTAGGCTACGGGTTTCACCGAGTAGGAAGACCCCTGCCATTGTGGCGATAATTCACTTGTCACCTCTACCACTACACCACTATGTACCTACCATCATGGAATTTCTACCACGGTAGTAGATGTAACTACTCTACCACATTAGCTGACATGTGGCACCAACATCATGCTCGCATCACCGTACGAGAAAAACTCCCAAATTTTCCTAAATTTTCCAATTTTCACAATTTTTTCAATTTTCCCAAAACAACCAACTTCATAAATGTTCATGTAACCTCCATTGAAGCTCTGTATTTAAGATCAATATGACCAATTTCATCTCTGTAGATATAAATGTGAACCCTACTCTTAAAATTCGACTCATCCCTATCAAATTCCTTAGAAGCTATGATGTAGAAATTGGGTCTTTCGCCCAATTTCTTCATGGGAACCATGGATGATTTGTAAAATAAAAATTAGACCATCTGCAGGCTTGATTTTTCCAAATTAAATATTTAAATTGGATATTTTAAAATTGTGATCTCAATTTCCCCCATTTTTGTGTGAAATTAATTCTATTTCACTACAATAATATTATCAAACGATTTGAAGTCCTCCTGAAATGATTTTTGTTCAATTTTCTTCTTGAATTCTTTGTTAACTCGGCCCATCCATGATCAATGTTGAAACTCGAGATATGATACCACATTGTATCATCCCCAGGCCTCGAGTTGGGAAATTCCACATGAAATTTCTAAACTCTAATACCGATTCAATTCACGAAAATGCTCTGCATATGAAGAGAACTATGAAAAATAATAACAAATAAGAATAAATAGTATTATACAAGAAAACCAATATCGAAAACACATGAATAATTAAATCATAATTATTAAAACAAGCAAATGGAATCCACTTATCTTTTATAAAATATCACTAACTGCATGCAAACCTCTGAAATTCCTCACAACCTTAGACTCTACTACTCATAACTTAGTAGAAGGTAACCCCTGATATGGGATAAAAATCTACCTAGGCAAGGGAATTCTAAACCAGACTAAGGTCTCTCAAACAACATGAAATTTCAGACTCGGGTGCCAACTCTAGAAGACAATTTACAGTCCCTCATTCCCCACATGCCTATCCCAACCCATGAAGTTTTCCCCTTTTCTTTTCAACAGTCCTTTAGGTGCCTCACTTCCCTTCCAGGGCTTCAACAACAGGTTGTATAGGGCATCTCACAACCTTGTAGCTGCAACTTGGCACCTTGGGAATCAATTCCCAATATTTCTCTCACAAAGAGAGATGATCACGATCTTGAAAAAATACTTATTCAATAACTCATGGGCCTCACAACCTACTTCTTCAGCCTAATTCTCTCATTAATAGCTGCCCAAAACTCCAATGCTTCCCATTGTACAGGTACAAGTTATGGAAGTAGTAAAGTACGAATGGTAGGAGGGAATAACCATGATATAATGAGTGAATGAATGGGATCAATGAACTAAATTTCCTAGTTATATGTGCATGTTCCTAACTTGACACTTTTCATGTTGGTAACTACATGGGATCCCCACATGGACCCACCACATGGTGATACATTCCCCCTTAGAGACTTAGGATAAAATGAATATCCCATACTTTAGAATTTAGAAATTACGAATATTAAAAAAATATTCATTTGGGATTAAACCCCCTTAACTTATCCCCTTTCTTAGACTCTTTTCCACCCCCTTTCCCATTCTAGTGGAGTTTATCCCCCCATACTCGATTTCCTAGTTAGTCTACAAAAGTGATTTGTTTTCATTAAAATATGAGTACAATTACATAATACAAAGATAGGCTCACTAGCCTTTTAGATTCTAGTTCTCGAGCCTAATAAGCACACATACACTCTACCCTCAAAATACATATATATAAAGGCACTCTAGAATGAAATATTTTGTCTCACTAGACTTATGTACATTTAGATTTACATGAAAATTGAGGTTCAACCTAGGGGTATTACAAGAATAGTGTTTTCAGGGATTTTAAAGTGGGTGAACATGTTTTTCTAAAAGGGAAAGTTAAAAGAAGTTCATTAAGATAGGGTTGCTTCCCAAATTTGGCAACAAGATATTGCGAATCATTTGAAATATTAGAGAATATAAGGCCAATTTCATACATGACAACATTTCCTTCATGTTGGTTGTAGAGCCCGATTATCTTCCTGATTGAGAGGTTTTTGTTGTCAACCATGTGTACACCCCATGAAGACTTTACACCCCGGAAGACTATACACCCCTCCACGCAGGGGAGTTGCAGGGGAGGATTCCCCCCCTACGGGATCCAGGGGAAAGCAGTCCCCCGGCGAGGGTTCAGGGGTGAAACCCCTGAAGTAAAAATCTCCTTGTAAATGTATATTGTAATTTCATAGTAAATCTGGACCATTCATAATAAGGTCGCATATGTGATGGTAGAAGTTTTGTTAGGGTTTTGACCTTAGAAGGAAACCCTCTTTTATGAGGGAAATGTATTGTGGCTATGTATCATTGTGAATATTGTTCCAAGTGAGGAGATAGTGAGAGAAAGAAGAGTAAGTTATAGTGGGTGTGTTGTAGGTTGTATCCCTTCATTTTTGGGATAATAAAAAGGAACGACTTGGAAATTTCTCTGGTGGATGTAACCCACACTAGGTGAACCACATATATTTGTGTCTCTATTGTATTGTGTATCTTTTGTGTTTTATTTCTGTATTTTATTTATTTATTTATCCTCGATCCTATTTTTCTAACAACTAGTATCAGAGCAAAAGGTAACTCGTAGGAAAATAGGTTTCCTGGTTCGAGTGGGAGCAATGGTGGAAGACGGATAGTTTAGGGTCGAGAAATTTAACAACCAAAACTACCAGTTATGGAAAATGTAGATGGAAGATTATTTATATCAAAAGGATATATTCCTACCATTGGGTGGAATAACAAAGTAGTCGACAAACATGAAGGACGAACAATGGGAGGTTGTTGACAGAAAGGGACTAGGAACAATACAACTAAGCCTGACAACGTCGATGGATTTCAATATTTCGAAAGAAAAGACAACGAAGGAGTTGATGGATGCATTGGATAAACTGTATGAAAAATCATTGATGTCCAATAAGGTATTTCTAATGAATATATTATTTGATATGAAGATGTCAAAAGGTGGGGTTGTTGCAGATCATTGAAATGAATTTAATACAATTAATAATCAACTAAGTTCTGTAAAAGTGGACTTTGATGATGATGTCAGGTCACTTCTAATCGTGTGCTCATTGCTGGAAAGTTGGAATTGCTTGGTCATGGATTTAAGTAACTTTGTCTCCGATTCAAACAATTTAAAATTTGATGATTTTTTTGGTGTTATCCTTAGCGAGGAAATACGACGGAAAAACACGGGTGAGACATCAGGTAATGCATTAAACATGGAGAACAAGGGAAGACAAAATAATAGAGAAAAGGGATAAAGGAACTGTGGGAATTATAGGAAGGGAATATCCAAATCCATACCGGGAAATATAGAGTGTTGGAATTGTGGGAAAAAAGGACATCTGAAGAAAGACCACAAATCTCCAAAGAAGCAAAGAGATGGACAATAGGAGAAAAATCAGGAAGCAAATGTAAAAGGTGATGTGTTACAAGATGCTTTGATTATTTCTGTAGATATTATTTTTGAGTCTTGGATAGTATATTCAAGGGATTCATTTCATGCTGCACACGATAGGAAACATTTTCTACATTATTTTCAAGGTGATTTTGGATAGGTTTATTTGGGTGATGACGCACCATGTAAAATTATTGGAATGTGAAAGGTAAAAATAAAGAAAAGGAATGAAAACTAATGGTTTTTGAAAGAGGTAATACATGTTTCATATATAAGGAAAAATCTAATTTCAACAGAGTTGTTGGAAAGTGAAGGTTGTATATCCATATTTACATATAAGGTGTGGAAGGTCACCAAAGGATCATTGGTTCTAGAAAGAGGAGAGAAGGTAGGTACATTGTATTTATGTACTGGTAATATTGAATCATCTATCTATTTAGCTTCTAGGAGTGGATACGACACTTTGGAATCATAGGCTTGGACATATGAGTGAGAAGGGGATGGAGATACTTCACAAATTTTTTTTTTTCCTGATCTTAAAGAAATAGATCTGGATTTCTGTGAGCATTGTGTTTATGGAAAATATAAGAGATTCAGATTTCTCAAAGTTGGAAAAGAAAAGAAGAGTGAAAGGTTAGATCTTGTGCATATAGATGTATGGGGACCAATTTATGTATCATCTCATTGTGGATCTCGTTATTATGTTACATTTATTGATGATGAAACTAGAAAAACTTGGATTTATTGCATTCGACAAAAATATGATGTTTTTGATCATTTTAAGAAATGGAAAGATTTGGTTGAGAATGAGACAAGAAAAAGTTTGAAGTGTCTCAAATAAGAGAATGGAGGTGAATATTGCAACAAGGATTTTGATTATTACTGTTCATACCATGCGATTCATAGAGAGAAGATAGTTCCAGGAACACCACAAGAAAATGGTGTGTCAGAAAGGATGAACATGACAATCATGGAGTGTGCAAGGAGTGTGAGATTACATGTTAGTTTTCCCTTACAGTTATGGGAAGATGTTATAGATATCGTTGTTTACTTAATAAACAAAGGACCTTCAAGATCTTTGTATGGTGGAATTCCAGAGGAGCAATTAACATGTAAAAGGGTAAACTATTATTTTTTGAAGACTTTTGCTTGTGAAGCATTTGTCCATATTGACAAAGAAAATAGAACAAAGATTGAGGAAAAATACAAGAAGTGTACCTTTATTGGATACGGTGTTAATGATTTTGGTTATCTCTTATGCGATTATTAAAATGAAAAAATCATTAGGAGTAGAGATGTCATATTCAATAATAAGGTCATCTATAAAGATCAGTTCCAGGGAAAGAAACAGGAAAAATAAAAACTAGAATACACATTTATTGATGAGATCACTGAAAAACAAATTCCAAAGGTACCAAAAAATCAAAATGTACAACAACAGGAGCAACATGTACCTCAAACTCCTGCAAGTGTTGTTATAATATCTACCAAGCTAAGTAGACCCCCTGAACGATACTCTCCTTCATTGTGTTATTTATTTTTAATTGATTATGGTTAACCAGAATGTTATGAACAAGTAATACAGGTAGACACTAAAAATAAGAGGGAGGAAGGCATGAAAGAGGAAATGGATTCCCTGCAAAATAAACATACTTGGGATTTGGTTCAATTTACTGCAGGAAAAAGTGCATTGCAGAATAAATGGGTTTACAAGTTGAAGGAAGAAGATGGAGGCAAAACTCAGTACAAGGATAGACTTGTCGTAAAAAGGTTTGCACAAAAGCAAGTTATGGATTTTGATGAAATATTTTCTCTTGTTGTTAAAATTACTTCAATTATGACTATTTTAAGTCTTATGGCAGTAGAATATTTGCATCTTGAACAATTATATGTAAAAACAACTTTTCTCCATTGGGATTTGGAGGAAGAGATTTATATGTAGTAGCCATAGGAGTATGAGGTCAAAGGGAAGGAAAATTTGGTATGCAGGTTGAAGAAGAGCTTGTATGGCCTAAATAAAGATCCAAGGTAGTGGTATTTAAAGTTTGACAGGTTTATGACATAACAAGGTTATAGTAGATGTCATTTTGATCACTGTGTTTATTTTAAAAGGCTAGAAAATGGAAGCTATATTATCTTGTTATTGTATGTAGATGACATTCTTGTTGAAGGTTCTAATATGCAGGATATAAATGTTCTCAATAATAAATTAGATAATTCATTTGCGATGAAGGATTTGGGTGCTGCAATGAAAATACTTGGTATGAGAATAACAAGACACATGAAAAATCGCAAATTGACATTGTCTCAGGGTGAGTACATAGAGAAGGTGTTCGAGAGGTTTAAAATGGAGAATGAAAATCTAGTTAGTACATTGTTGGCCAACCATTTAAAATTAACCAAGGAAATGTGTCTGAAGACATAGGAGGAGATAGAATACATGTCCATTGTTCCTTATTCATCAATAGTTGACATCTTGATGGATGTGATGATTTGCACAAAACCAGATATTGGACATGTAGTGGGAGTTGTGAGTAGGTATATGAACAATCCAGGTAAAGAACATTGGGAGGTAGTAAACTAGATTCTCAGGTATTTAAAAGGTACTGATACTCATGCATTATGTTTTGGAGGTTYAGAAATTTTTCTACATGGATATGTTGATTCAGATATGGGAGGTGATAAAGATAGTAGGAGGAGCACCACAGGGTATGTTTTTATTGTAGGTGGAATAACAATGAATTAGATTTAAAGACTACAAAAAGTTGTTKCACTTTCAACAACAAAGGAAAAGTATGTTGCTGCTACAGAGGCTAGTAAAAATCTGATTTGGTTATAGAGGTTTATGGATGAATTGGGAAAGAAGAAAGAGAATAATGGTTTGTACTGTGACAATGAGAGTTCCATTGATATTGCAAAGAACTAATCCTTACATTCAAAGACTAAGAATATACAACTCAGGTACCATTTCATACGATCCATGTTGGAAGATGGACATTTGATGTTGGAAAAGATACACACTATCCATAATCCTACAAACATGTTAACAAAGAGAGTAACCAGGGAGAAAATGAGTTACTACTTAGTTTCAGTTCGACTTCAAGCATGCATGTGAAGATGAGAAATTGTGCAGGCCCAAGAAGGATCATAGTCCAAGATATACAATAGTGGTGGAGTTGTTGAAATCAATCTCCAAGTGGGATATTGTTGGTTGTGGAGCCTGATTATCTTCCTGATTCATAGGTTTCTGTTGTCATCCATATTTATACCTCATAAAGAATTTACACCCTAGAAGACTATACATCCCTCCACACGGGGGATTTGCAGGGGGGGATTTTCCCCCCTGCAAGGTCCGGGGGAAAGTGGCCCCCCAAAGGAAAAATTTCCTTGTAAATGTATATTGTAATTTCATAGTAAATATGGACCCCTCATTATAAGGTCATAGATTTGATGGTAGAAGTTATGTTAGGGTTTTTTTTTCTAGAAGGAAATCCTCTTTTATGAGTGAAATGTATTGCGTCTATGTATCATTGTGAATATTCTATTATGAGTGAGGAGACTATGAGAGAAAGAAGAAGAAGTTACATCGGGTGTGTTGTAGGTTGTATCCCTTCATTTTCTGGATAATAAAAAGGAAAGACCTAGCAATTTCTTTGGTGGACATAGCCCACACTGGGTGAAGCACGTATATATGTGTCTCTATTGTATTGTGTATCTTTTGTGTTTTATTTATGCATTTATTTTATTTTATTGCTCCGCGATCCTCTTTTTCTAACACTCCGTCCATGAGAGTGCATAATGTATTTCTTGTATCATTATTAAATAAATATGTGTGTGACTCTAACCACATAATTGATTAGACTATGATCCAGGTGGAAAACAAAGGGGATTTTCAGGTGGAATGAGTAGGCATCTTGGACCAAAAAGTGAAAGTTCTCTAGAGCAAAGTCGTAGGACTGGAAAAGATTCAATGGACCTGCTACGGTATGAAATATGCAACATGCAAACACGGAGAAACTATGCCAGAGGAATAGTGAAAAATTTTGTCAATTTTGAAGAAAATAGAAGCTAAAAATGCATGACTGCATTTTTGGGTAGCTAGATTTTTGGAACCACATTTCAGAATTCTAGGTCACCTATGTTGATATCCCTGATAAATGAATTGTGTAGTCCAATGGACTGAGGTCCATGAAGGGGAAACATTCCTTGGTTCAGAATGTTGGTTGTGGAGCCTGATTATTTTCTCGATTCATAGGTTGTTTTTTTTTACTCATGTTTATACCCCATGAAGACTTTACACCCTAGAATATTATACACCGCTCCCCGTGGGGGAGTTGCAAGGGGGTATTCTCCCCCTGCAGGGTCCGGGGGGTTGATCCCCCAGCATGGGTTTAGGGGTGAAGCCCCCGAAGGAAAACTTTCCTTGTAAATGTATATTATAATTTCATAGTGAATCTGGACCATTCATTATAATGTTGCAGATCTGATGGTAGAAGTAATTTTAGGGTTTTTTTTTCCCTAGATGGAAACTCTCTTTTTATGCGGGAAATTTATTGTGGCTATGTATCATTGCAAATATTGTATTATGAGAGAGGAGATTGTGAGAGAAAGAAGAAGTTACAACAGGTGTGTTGTAGGTTGTATCCCTTTATTTATTGTATAATAAAAAGGAAGCACCAAGAAATTTCTCTAGTGGACGTAGCCCATACTAGGTGAACCATGTATATCTGTGTCTCTATTGTATTGTGTATCTTCTGTGTTTTATTTATGCATTTGTTTATTTTATTGCTTCGCGATCCTGTTTTTATAACACAGAAGGTTGAGGGAAATATGAGATATGGGTTGGAACTATTGTTGAAGTTGTGAAATTACATATTTTTTGTTTTGTAAGTATTATGATGTAAATTTGTATATCTATTTTGGCATGGTGTTGTGCACCAAGGAAGGTGAAAAATTGTAGGAGAGGAGGAATGTAATATCCCCACTATAATATATAGTTTAATTAATGCATAATGTAGATATGAATATGTCTATGGCCAAGTGATGTAATATGAAAAATGTATTTTCTGAATTTTAATAAATATAATGTGATACCAATTGTTGGGAATATGAACAATGATGGGGGCTGATGGGTTCCTAAATTGACATACTTTCATCACCCATCTAATACCTTTTCACTTGCCATTTTACATCAATCACTTCCTTTTTATACTCTCCTTATCTAGTTTTTCCACATTTATGATCAAGGAACAAATCTTTCCCATGTGCCATTATTATGTTATTATTGCATAATTCTTAAAGGAACTTTCTACATTCATATACAAATACCACTACACAAGAGTAATACAACAACTGCAACTCCTCATGTTGGCTACAATACCTCTCTCTTGCAACTCCACGTGCACTTTTTGTTGCTACGATTATGGGAATGAACCAACTGCTAAAACTCCAAGTGCACTCTACGTGCTACAAATCCAGGTAACTAGGAACAAACCAACTACCGCAAATCCAAGTGCACTCGTTCTTGTTGCAAATCCAGAAAACTGTTGCAACTTTGAGCACACTCTTTGTTGTTGTGATTCAGGACAATGACTGCAACTCCAATAACACTCTCTATTTCCATGAATATGAGTCTATTGTTGTTGTGATTCCGAGTATAAAACCCACCAGCACAATAGCCAACACTACAACTAGTAGTTTGGAAATGGTCTTCATAGAGAAAAGCGACAAGAGGCAAGTAGGCGACTAAATGGAGAAATCAATTTTCCTATCGAGTCAACACACACCCAATTTTCACTAAATTTTGACATAACAAATCAATCAGATGAACAACAATATTCTCATGACTATCCATCTGTCTCTTTGTATAATTTTAGACATCAATCATATTGTATAAAAAAATTAGCTTCCCCATAGTTGAGGGAGAGGAAATTATTCTGGCTATAAGAATTCAAATGTTATTGTACTTTCAAACTTCTACTATATAAATTATATTCCTTCTTTCATTCATCTATAGATGTTGACCGCAGACCCTCGACCCTTAGGCCAAGGTCTGCGCATGATCTTTCTAAATCTTCCCCCTTGATTTGAATTGACTCCTTGATTTTCCCTCGGGGAATATCTCATACACTCACGGTGTATCCATAGGTCCTTATGATTTGATCCTATGTGAGCAAACACCAGGCATCAACTCTTATCTTCTGACCAACAATAAAATTGCGTCTTTCACCAAATTGGAACTTCGGGTTTTGTGATTTTGTGATCCTTGTTGTCGAGGTTCTCGGCCCTTCCACCTATTGAAACCCAAAATTCCGAAATGCCAAAGTCTTTGGCCACGTCCTCCTCTGCTTCATAATCCTGTTTCGTGACTTTGGGAATTCTAGAGCAAGGAACCCTGATCTCTTGTCTCCTAAAGTGTCAAATTGCCGAATCGTGACACGTTCATCAATTGTTGGCTCCTCAAAGGGTTTTTCGCCTTTTCGGGGTTTCAGACTTCGTGAATTCATGAATCCTAACATGAGGTTTCCTGACTCTCCAACCCCCGAACCCCAAAACAGTCAACGGAGTCTGACTACGACTATTGACGAAAACTTGCCACTTGTCCTCTCAAACTGTACTTTGTTTCTGACATGGGCTCTCATCACCTATCACCCAAGCTATCGACTTTCGGAACTTGAGCTATCCTTCTATCGCTATTTCCTCTTTCCTTTTGAAGTTCCAAACTTCGAAATAATGGCTATACAGAATCAACGAACGACAGTCACCCTCCTGATTAGAATCAACTCGAAGTGCCGAAATCACAAAATCCACACAAATATCCTATCGCGACTTACGAATTTGGGTTTTTTCACTCCGTTGTATCCCAACTGCTTGTCATCAGGACCTCCGAAACTCCGAACTTTGAAATTCCAAATTTTCAAAAAATCTACTCCTCTTCTTCACACACAATAAACAAGTTCACGCTTCGGGAGTTCGAGAGACCAAGGGTTTTGTCCACACTTCGAACTTACAAAACCCCAAATTCCAAAATGATCTCGATGGTCCAAAAATCATGATCAATGGTCCACATTGGATCCTACCTCTTGAAGGATGGATTCGTCCAACACTTAACTTCCCCACAGCTCTCCTGGATCATACGGTCCTTGCTATTTTGTGAATTCTCCGCTGAGAATTTCGATCGTTCTATTCTTCCCTCAAGAACCTTTATGGAATGAGCCAATGTTCTTTCACTGGAACTTTACTTTCTGCATGAAGATTCCGCTTCCTTCCTTCCTTAGAACACTTCAAAGGCACTACCCCTTCTGAGCTTTCTCTAGTAAATTCAAGCCTCGAAAAAGGGCCTTTGCTCGCACTCCTTGTGGAAGACCTTCAAATACGTCTGCGTATTTTAACTCTCGACTCTGTGCACCTTCTGCAACAACAATCTTTCTCTCTTCCACCTTAGTTAATAAGTCCTAAGGACTCAACTAGCCTGTGCATGCCTTGCATGACTCCTGTGCTTCACTTGCACTTTTGCTGGAATGAGAACAAGGGTATCCCTCCTGAGTTTTCAGTGATAAACTCTGAACCTTTTTCAATGCACTCCTTGTCGATGCTTCACTACACTCCTTGTAGGAGCTTCCTTACTCAGGAAGAGAAACAATTGAAGCTCATTCTCTCTCTCTCATACTTCAAACATCCAACGTGAAATCATACATACAACACAATATTTGAAGTAAATGCATAACAGAGAGAATAAACAACTATCAACATACCAGTCAACATGTATACACAGAAAACATCATAACACCATGAGTCTGATCCAAAGCTTCATATATTAATTCAAAGCTTCTGTACATGGGTTCTTCTCTACAACTTTCTTCTATAGCTTTCTTCTTCTACTGCTCTATGCTAATGTTACAATGATCTAATGAATGTCATAATACAAAGACGAGGGTGTCTATATCCGTTTTCCCTCTTGTTCTTCTAAACTGTCTAACATCTAATTCAAACCCACCTACTTTCATTAACTATGCATAAATGCCTCTACCTTCTACAGATGAGAGCGAATCGCTCATGATCTATTTACAATATGCAAGTACGCTTCCCTTTAACCGTTACATTAATGCTTCAAAAACATTTCAAAAATGTGCACTGGAGGTCTTCGAGCTGTCGTCTGACTTTTGCGTTGCTTGATTGGCTCGATGCTTATGATGCTCCTGCATCATACTTCCTCGCTTGAAAATTTTCATGAACTCCTGTTCATGAGCTCTTGCACGATCTGTCCATGCTTATGAATTTCTAATTCATCTTCCCAATTGGGATCTTCAACTGGATGTCCTTTCCATTTGACCAAGTATTCAAAATACTCCTTCCTCCTGGTCTTTTTGCTAACCCTCTTGTCAATTATTGTTTCCATCTATGGCTTTTCAGCTATAGGCATTTGTTTGGTCCACTAAATTTCTTCTGCTCCTGCTTCTTCAGCTTTGTAAGGGTACAAATCTGATATGTTGAATATTGGTGAAATTCTGATCCCATCGGGTAATTAATTCTCATATGCATTTGCCCCAAATTTCTTCATGACTCTGCATGGTCCAATCTTTTTCATTTTCAGTTTGTTATATGTTCCCCTTGGGAACCTCTCCTTCCTCAAATGTGCAAGAATCAGATCACCAACTTCATATTGAATTTCTCGCCTGTGTTGATCTACTCTACGCTTGTATTCTTGATTTGAACTCTGCAATTGCTCTTTGACTCAGCTATGAAGCTCCTTCATTGCTTCTGCAAAGTCCTCTACACTAGCACTTCTGAATTCAATTTTTTCCATATCTTTTAATTTAGAAACTCCCCTTGGATGCATTCCATATACAATTTGGATTGGACTCTACCCTGTGCTTCTATTGATTGAATCATTATAAGCAAATTTCTCCTGTGGAAGAATGTGATCCCACTGACTGTGGTGTTCAGTCACTAGGCTCCTCAGTAAATCTCCCAAGCTTCTGTTTACAGCTTCTGTCTGACCATCCATCTGAGGATGATAAGCTGAGATAAAAGACAAACTTGTCCCTAGATTCTTCCATAAATTCCTCCAAAAATGTCTGACGAACTTAGTATCTCGATCTGAAACTATACTCCTTGGCAAGCCGTGAATTCTGATGACTTCTTTGAAAAACAGGTTCACAATATGAGTTGTGTCGCTGGTTTTCTAGCATGGTATGAAATGTGCCATCTTTGAAAATCTGTTTACCACCACAAAGATTGAATCACATCCTCTTTGTGTGCTTGGTAGTCCCAATATGAAATCCATGCTCACTGCATCCCACGACCTCTCAGGTATGGGTAATGGCTGGTATAACCCTGTGTTCTGCCTTTTCCCCTTTGTGTGCTGACAAATCCTACATCTGTCCACAAATTTCTTAACATTTGTCCTCATCCCTAGCCAAAATATGCACCATTCAACTTTGAGAACGTTTTATCATGACCGAAATGTTCGGCCAATTCTCCATTGTGTTTTTCCTTTAGCAGGTTCTCCCTTATGGAGCATTTTGGAATAAATAACTGATTTTCCCTAAATAATAATCCATCCTGGATCATATATTCGGTCCACTAGATTCTGTCACTGAGAATTCGATTCTCAGATGCCTCATACGCTTCCTTAAAATCTGGGTCATCCTTGTACATTTCTTTGAGGTTATCAAAACCCAAAGTTTTGACTTTGAATTCCTGCATTAGCAAACATTTCCTGCTCAGAGCATCAACAACTTTGTTAGCAGTTCCAGAAATATGCTTCATCACAAATGTAAAATTCTGCATGAATTCAACCCATTTAACATGTTTTTGGTTCAACTTCTCCTATTGAGTCACAAATTGTAAAGAGTGATTATCGTTGTACAAAATCAACTCTTTAGGAACCAAATAATGTCACGATTTCTTCAACACTTGTATGACTGCATAAAATTCCTTGTCATATGTTGAGTATTTAGTCTTTTCTTCATTCAAATTTTCACTAAAGTATGTGACCGGCCTGTCGTCCTAGCTCAAGACTGCTCCAATTTCAAATCCACTCGCGTCACACTTGACCTGGAATGTCTTGTTAAAGTCTAGAAAAACCATAATTGGTTGCTCCATGATATTTTTCTTCAGTTGATTGAAACTCTTCTCTACTTCTTCTATCCAGTGAAAAGACTTGTGTATTTTCTTCACCGTGTCCATCATCAGTGCACTAATCCCACTAAAATTTTAGATGAATTTCCTGTAGAAACTAGCTAAACCATGGAAGCTTGGAACTTCAAACACACTTTTCGATGATGGCTAATTCTTAATCGCCTCTACCTTATCCAGATCCATTTTCATCTCATCTGTAGAGATAACAAAACCCAAATAAATGAGTTATGTCCTCATAAATGTTGATTTCTTCATATTTATCAACAATTTCTCTTGCTGTAATCTCCTCATTACTGTAGCTAAATGCTTTAAGTGCTCTGCTTCTGTCTTGCTAAAAATCAATATATCGTCAAGATATACGATGAAAAATTTCCCAATGAAATCCTTCAGGACTTCATTCATCAACCTCAAGAAAGTACTGGGTGCATTTGTTAAACCAAATGGCATGACAAGACATTGATACAACCCCTCATTCGTCTTGAATGTTGTCTTCCATTCATCACCTTCATTCATATGAATTTGATGATATCCACTTTTCAAATCAATCTTTGAAAACAACTTTGCTCCACTCAAGTAATCCATCAAATCGTCCATCCTTAGCAATGGAAATCTGTATCTGATGGTAATCTTATTGATTTCCCTTGATTCTATACACATCCTCTAGCCTGCATCTTTCTTTGGGCTGAGCACTGTTGGAACAATGCATGGACTCAAGCTCTCTTGAATCAATCCTTTTTCCATTAAATCCTGGACTTGTCTCTTGACTTCTTCATTTTTCGGTAAACTAGCTCTAGGTATAAGATCAATGTGATGGATTATACTCCTGATCGGTGGCAACGAACAAGGTAGTTCGTCCACTACTATATCAACAAACTCTCCCAGCAACTTTTGGATTTCTTCTGGTAAATCATCCACTCTTGTACTGGTCAAAACAATTTTAGGTTTTCTGACCACAATAAATTATGTGTCTTTCTTCTTCTTAACCTCATTAAGAAGTTTCTTCCCACTCATGAGAAGTACAGTGTTTCTTGTCTCTATTTTTACTTCTTTATCCTTAATCAACAACAACATGTGTGTCCTCCCATTATTCTCCAGGGTGTATGTGTTCTTTCTCCCATCATGAATCATGTTTCTATCATATTTCCATGGTCTACCTAACAATAGATGACAAACATCCATGGGAATGACATCACGTAATATTTCATCCTTATATCCTCCTATTTTAAATTCAACTAAACATTGTTTAGTGACATTTACCTGATGTCCTTTTTATAGCCATGAAACTCTGTATGGGCTTGGATGTACGATAGTCTCCAGCTCCATCTTTTCTGCCATCTCTGTAGAAATGAGATTGCATGTGCTAGCACTATCCACGATGACTTTGCATACCCTATATTTGGTCTTGCAAGCAATTCGAAAAAGTCTGTTCCTTTGGGCTGGGTTCTCTGCCTCCTTCTCTGGCGTTAAGAGAACTTTCCTCAACATTAAATATCTTCCACCCTTAGCATCTTCTTCCTCAACATTCCATCCTTGTGCTTCAGAAATGTGAGTTTCACCACCTTCTTTCTTCCTATATGGACACTCATAAGATTTATGTCCATTTTTCCCACAAACAAAACATTTCACTTCACCTCCTCAGCCTCTTCCTCTTCCTCTGGTATGAAGAAAAGTATTTCTATTAGCACACTATCCTCTCTGTGAGCTTCCCCCTCTCTCAGTTTGGGTTTGAGGTTTCTTCCCCTCTTCTTTAGATATCTGAGCTCTGTCTTGGGCAATTGTTTTGCCTTTGGCTTGAATTCTACCTCGGCCTCTTTGACCTTGCTTTCAGCTCAACTTCTCTTCAGCTTTCATAGCCATCTGATAAGCATCTTCTACATTCTGAAGGGTCATCATGCTCATCTCATCCTGAATGTCATATCGCAAACCATTCATGTACCTGGAAACCTTTTCATCATCGCTTTCCCGATGACCTGCTCTGACGTTTATCTTGTAGAACTCTTCATTGTATTATTTCACTGACATCAACTTCTGTCTCAAATTCTGAATTCTTTGAAACAAAGTAATTTGATAATCCTTGGGTATGAATTTGGATTTCATCTTCGCAACCATTCTATCCCAGCTCTTGATTTTCTTCTTTCCTTTACAGCGTCTGTCAGCCTACAATTCATCCCACCATAATTTTACATGCCCTTTAAGTCTTGTCACAGTGTGCTTGACCTTCTTGTCTTCCTCGACATCCTCATAGTTGAAGTACTTATCCAGAGCCCTATTCCAGTCTAGAATCTCTTCAACATCCAGGTTCCCCTCATACATGGGAATCTCCATTTTTGCCCTGACACCTATCCTTGCAATAGCCCTGAATAGGAATTCATCTACAACATCTTTGACTGCCACTTCTTCTCCTTCATGTCCAGCTTCTTTTTCACTTTCAGCTTCACTGATATCCATAGCATTAATTGTGCGCCTCTGTGTTGTCTCCATGGCATCAATCCTAGCACGTAGTTCACGTATTTCTCTTTCCACTGATGGATCAAGCATTGGCATGGGCCTATCTCTTCTTCTTGGTGGCATGGCTGAGAAATGATCCTCTTTTCTCTGCTACATAAAACAAATAAATTTTTTTGTGCTCTGATACCACAATTGACCATAGACCCCTGACCCTCAGGCCAAGGTCCACGCAGGATCTTTCTAAATCCACCCCCTTGAGTCTAATTAGCTCCCTTATTTTCCCTTGGGGAATATCTCATACACTCATGGTGTATCCATAGGTCCTTACGAGTTGATCCTGCATGAGAAAACACCAGGCATCAACTCCTATCTTCTGACCAACAATGAAATTGCATCTTTCACCAAATCGAAACTTTCAGTTTTGCGATTTTGTGATCCCTATTATCGAGGTTCTCGGCCCTTCCACCTGCCGAAACCCAAAATGTTGAAAATCCGAAGTCTTTGGCTACGTCCTCCTCTGCTTCTGAATTGTGTTTCGTGACTTCGGGAATTCTAGAGCAAGGAACCCTGATCTCTTGTCTCCTAAAGTGTCGAATTGTCGAGTCCCGACATGTTCATCAATTTTTGGCTCCTCAACGGGTTTTTCGCCTTTTCAGGGTTTTGGACTTCATGATTTTACAAAATCCTGACATGAGGTTTCCTGACTCTCCAACCTTCGAAACCCGAAACAGTGAATAGAGTCTGACTCTGACTATTGATGAAAACTTGCCACCTGTCCTCTAGAACTGTACTATATTTCTAACATGGGCTCTCATCACCTATCACCCAAGTTATCGGCTTTCAAAACTTGAGCTATCCTCCTGTCACTATTTCCTCTGTCCTTTCAAAGTTCTGAACTCCGAAATAAAGGTTATACAGAATCAACAAATGACAGTCACCCTCCTGATCTAACGACCCACATGATTTCTAGATTTCAGGTAACGAGAGTCCGAGACTCTCGATCCCAGAACACTGTTTTCTCAGGTTTTCGACACTCGAACTGTCGAAATCCCAAAATCCACACAAATATCCTATTGCGACTTCTGACTTCGGGTTTTTTCACTCCGTTGTATCTTGATCGCTTGTCATCAGGACCTCTAAAACTTCAAACTCCGAAATTCCAAATTTCCAAAAACTCTGCTCCTTATCTTCACACGATAAACCAGTTCGTGCTTCAGGAGTTCGAGAGACCAAGGGTTTTGTCCACACTTCGAACTTACAACCCCCCAAAATGCCGAAATAATCTCGATAGTCCAATAATTGCGATCAATGGTCCACATTGGATCCTACCTCTCGAAGGATGGATTCGTCCAACACTTAACTTCCCTGCAGCGCTCCTGGATCCTACAGTCCTTGCTATTTCATGAATTCTCCACAGAGAATTTCGACCGTTCTATTCTTCCCTCAAGAACCTCTATGGAATGAGCCAATGTTCTTTCACCGGAACTTAACCTTCTACATGAATATTCCGCTTCCTACCTTCCTTCAAACACTTCAAAGGTGCTACCCCTTCTGTGCTTTCTCTAGTAAATTCAAGCCTCGAAAAAGGGTCTTTTGTTGCACTCCTTGTGGAATACCTTCAAATACTTCTGTGTATTTGAACTCTTGACTCTGTGCACCTTCTGCAACAATAGTCTTTCTCATAGTCCACCTTAGTTAATAACTCCTAAGGACTCATCTAGCATGCGCACACCTTGCACAACTCCTGTGCTTCACTTGCACTTCTGTTGGAATGAGAACAATGGTATCCCTCCTAAGCTTTCAGAGAAAAACTTTGAACCTTTGTCAATGCACTCCTTGCATATGCTTCACTGCACTCCTTGTGGGAACTTCTCTCACTCAAGAAGAGAAACAATTGAAACTCATTCTCTCTCTCTCAGACTTCAAACATCCAACATGAAATTATACATACAACACAGTATTTCAAGTAAATGCATAACAAAGAGAATAAACAACTATCAACATACCAGTCAACATGTATACACAGAAAACATAATAACACCATGAGTTTGATTCAAAGATTCATATATTAATTCAAATCTTCTGTACATGGGTTTTTCTCTACAACTTTCTGCTACAGCTTTCTTCTTCTTTTGCTCTATGCTAATGTTACAATGATCTAATGAATGTCATAATACAAAGATGAGGGTGTCTATATCCGTTTTCCCTCCTGTTCTTCTAAACTGTCTAATCTCTAATTCAAACCTACCTACTTTCATTAACTATGCATAAATGCCTCTACCTTCTACAGATGAGAGTGAATCGCTCATGATATGTTTACAATATGCAAGTATGCTTCCCTTTAACCATTACATCAATTTTTCAAAAACATTTCAAAAACGTGCGTTGGAGGTCTTCCAACTGTCTTTTGCCTTTTACATTGCTTGCTTGGCTGGCTTCTTATGATGCTCCTGCATCAGATGTGTTGGTGATTGTGTGGTTCTGATTTCATAGATCAATGCCTTCTCTAAAGTTGTAGGGCCCCCTCTTTAGTCAGGTACTTCCTGTACATTAGTATAAGATTTAACCTTTCAATATTGTTCATTTAATTTCATATTTTATTTACTTTAAAATCTGTTGCAATTCTAAAATCAAGTAGAACAGTCACCGCAATTCATGCGTGGTTGATATTTAATTTCTTTTTGTTAATAATTAACAATATTAATTTGCAATTCTACATTGGTTCTATTTTCGTGAAGTCATAATCACATATGTCTTGGAGATCATAATTGTTGACATTATGCTCACTTCTATTCTCACACAATAGCTCTATTGTTGTAGTCTATGTTGATGCAACTCACATTGTGACAACTCACATCGTTGTGATTCCCTTTTGTTCTGTAGCTTCAATGATGAACTCATGTTGTTGAAACTCGACTTCGAGATGAAATTTATTTTGTTTGCTTCTTAGTTTGAGATATAATTAATCTTCAACATTTTGATATTTCCATTGAATTATTGAACATTTAATTGTCCCAACAAAACAACATATTCATTATACTTGAGAAAGTCACTAGTAGATCATAGTATAGATTTCAATTTCTGTAAGTGTGATTTCAATTCCTACAAGAGTGATTTAAATTTATGCAACTGTGATTTCAATTCTTATAAGTTTTATTTCAATTTCCACAAAGTGTGATTTCAGTTCTTACAAGTTTTATTTCAATTTCCGCAAAGCTTCATTTTAATTCCCGCAAGTGTGATTTCAATTTTCATACATGTGATTTCATTTCCTACAAGTGTGATTTCCTTTCTTGCAAGTGCAATATTTACTTACCTGCAACTTAGGAAATAGTTTATCTTGGCAACTTCATTAAGTATGTTGAATCCTTGATTTGTGACATTCAAAGTACTATGACCCCCTAGCAAAAATAAACTATAACTTTCATATATGGTGCATGACAGTTCATAAGTAAGATATGACCTCACATTGAGAATTAAACGTACAATTTTGTTTTTCTAACTAATTAATTAGAAATTAATTGAAACATCCATCATTTTTTGCGTCTTTGTTGGGGAACTTTTTAAAGAAGTTAGTTTTTGTTTAGATGTGTGGATTTCCCTCATTATAGTATATTAAATGTCATGATTTATTTTCATCAATTTGTAGGATGTTTTTCTAATCTTTTCTATGGACAAATCTAAAGATCCATAATGTATATTTATTATCTCTATCCAAAACCCCCGAAAAGAAAACAATGCAAGTCAATCACAAGAGAGAAAGGAGTTCAGTCAGCGAAATTACTTATCCCCTACAAAAATGTCTCCTACCATGAAGAACCTTGAAGCATCTCCTTAGGAATCATAGATTATAAAAGGGTCTCTAGACATAGAGTTTCAAATTTCATAAGAGAAGATCAATGAGAAATATCACTCTGGAGAATTCCTTTTTCCTGAGGCACCCTTAGAAACAGAGAACAATCCTCAAAAAGAAATTCCACACGATATTTTCAAGGAGGAACCCACAACTTTCGGATTTCCAATTAAAGAAACGAATGGGGAGACCAAGATGAAAAACATCCCTCATTTACCCTTTCCAAACTAACATGGGTTATCTAAACAATATTAGGATACCTTCCTCTTCAATTTTTATGTACTTTGCAGAAACTAGGACTACGTAACAAATGCCCAAAAACTCAGTCTTTTTTCTGCCACACTCAAGAGTGTTGTACTACGATGGTTTATGGGTCTCATAAAAGATATCATCCACTCATGGGATCGAATGAAAAAGAAGTTTCTAGACAAGTACCAAGACTAATGCGAGGAAAGAGAAAGAAAAGAGGAAGTATTCAAGATGATGCAACATGAAGATGAAAGTATGGAATATTACATTGAACGGTTCACCTATAACTTGTAGAGGGAAAATCAAGGAGACTTGGCTACTGAGACATGACGTGTCTTGTTCCTAAGAGGAATTTGAGATTATTTTCTATAAATTC
The DNA here is from genome assembly GCA_009831015.1 of Picea engelmannii. Taxonomy (NCBI): domain Eukaryota; kingdom Viridiplantae; phylum Streptophyta; class Pinopsida; order Pinales; family Pinaceae; genus Picea; species Picea engelmannii. The sequence continues at coordinate 45,865 of ML840135.1, read as the reverse complement.
TCAACCTAATGGGCGGGGGATATGTTTCCTAGTTAGAATACAGTAGTATCTTGTAACTTTGTCATAAGTATTCCAGAGGTACATAAAAAATGGGAAAAGGGGTAAGAGATATACTAGAAAGAATGGAAAAAACTATTAGAAATAGAGTCATGAGAGAAGAAATAGGGAACATGTTAGAATACTTCAATACCTAAATAATTAGTTCCTTGAGCTTCCAACTGGATATGTTGTAGCTGAAGAAGAAGAGGGAAGAAATATAACAAGAATTGGCTATCTTTTGTCCTAGATGCATAAAAATCACCCAAGGAGGGAATTTTGGTTGGATTAGATCGAGGTTTGCATAATATATAGTGAGGATCATGCTACTCATAACATTCCATCTGTTAAGCCCTAATATTGGCTCATTACCCCTTAATTGGGGCATATTATATTAGTAATGTTATTTTATTTATGTCAACTTTAGGCCATTAGTTGTAATTATACCT
>ML840135.1:12600-24611 GCA_009831015.1 Picea engelmannii | reverse complement strand
CTGATATCTTCACAAAGCCTTTGGGCACAGAAACATTTGTATCACTCAGATCTAAGATGAGTGTTGTTAGGTTAAATGATTGTCGCGCTCCAACTTAAGGGGGTGTGTTAGACGAATAAGTTGAGCAAATCGCTCCTTTGATTGAGCAAATCGCTCCTTTGATTAGTTTAGTTAACTGTCAATTGTTTGGTTTCTTGTTTTCATCACTGAGTGAGCTGTTAGAAATGTTAGACGCTTTGTTGTTTACGAAGCATTTCCTTGCATGCAATTCCTTTTATATATCAATTCAAATAATGAGATCCATGTGGTGTTTTATGCATTCTATTCTGCGGTTCTGTTAAAATTGTTTTCTGTTTTCTCTGTTCCTGCAATTTGTTTTCTGTTTCCACAAGTCCATTTTCAGCTTCGAAGGAGAAGGCGGTGCAGGAAAATTAGAGGGGCTTCCGTCTAGGACATCCGCAGGGGATATCCACGATGTGAGAAGCAGTAGGTACCACCCATTGGTCCAGAAAACAGTTACAACAACGCACTTATCAACGGTCCTTTTGCAAATTAAACTTCAAATATATGCAATAAAAAACACAATGCGGGAAATTCCTAGAACGTTCCTACAACAATATCACAGATGAATCTGAGAGAATAAATGACCATTGGGATCAATCCCCGAGCGTTTGTCACAGGATTAACATTGGGGGCAGTCCACGAGATCATGGCTTCCAGGACGCACGCTCCACCAAATGCTGCCACTGGACTGTAATTAAGGATGGTAAATAATGGAAGGACATGTGCTATCTTTAAGGAGGAGGACCGAACCACCTTCTTGAAGTTATGAAACTAACTACAACAGGAAGAGAAACAAACGCTGGAAGTCAGCGATGAGCAAGGGCCTCAAAACTTCTGACAGTTTCCAATGGAACGGTTTCCAAGTCTGGTACGTTGTTGAAAAGGGCGGGGGGCGGGGGAGGGTTGGTGCCTTCAAAACACAGTTTCAGGAGTGAGGACAATTTTTTTTTAAATGGAAAATGAGGCAATATCCCAGGGAAGATTCACTGGAGCAGTGACCTTTGATGCGTTCAAGGATAAAATCATGGGAATAGGAAGATCACGTTTTTTTTTTTCCTTCTAGGGATTCCATCGTTGTAGAGAATAACCGGGTTTCTTTCCAAGAGGAATCTCATGGATGTAAGGATAACCTGTTGGGATCTGACTAACTTTAGATGGGTTGCATTCATGGCTAAATGTATTGCAGCGAAAGGACTTCGAGGCATATGACACAACAACCCTGGACGAAAAGGAACAAGAAACATTGCGATGATGATGGCCCTTGTGATAGCTTCACCCCTTTAATTTTACAGTTCGAATAGTCCGAACCTTTTATAAAATTTACAAGGGAAAAAGGGGTTGCACGAGCAATGGTTGTACAAGATATTTAATTCTTATTTAAGGAACAAATAAAAGACACTCAAGATAAATGGGACACATAGGAAGAATCTTTGAGGTGTTCACAACGCTATAAAAATTTAACATTCCTTGATATTCAAACATAATCAATTATACAATGAAAAATGATTCCAAATTATACGTATAATTCCATTGTATCAAATGGTTCCAAAAGTATTGATTCAGATTACCATAGCTAAGGGAAGTAGATAATGATCTGGATATATAGGAAATTTCAAAATATTAGTCTAGGATCACAACTATAAGTTTTAACAAGGGAATCACAACCATGTTATTCACAGAGCATACTATTGATCCTATTTATTGTACATCAAAAAAATTAGAGAAAATAGAACATCATTTTCAAGAACATTTCCAGATTGATTACAATACTATATCGATTTAACCAGATTCCCATTTGAGTGTATATATTATTCATGAATTACCTCAGTAAATCATCTAATGATTTACCAATGTATACTCTAGAATGTAAGTAACTATAATTACTAAGCTTGTGTACTATAACTGGACGAAGATGATAAACTTGAAGAAGATTCACACTTCAAGTCTTGCGCTCTATCCAACTCTCACTTTCTAACTGTTGAGACCTCACTAGTACCTCCCAACCAATGTTAGGGGTAATCTTCTTCCCCCTAAGCCCCCCAAGCCGCAAAGGGGCCACACACAAAATATCAGAGAATGATAGCTCCCAAATCACCTCACAAGGTCAAGCTACCACTCGTTATCTGAGCTGGGTATCTCAACTCCCATAAGAAAATTTCAGTTAAGATAAATTCCGGCAGCGTAACCTTACGCATAGCAGATGTGATGCATACTCCTCCTCCACCATCCTTTTTATAAAGTTTTCTTATTGATTACTTGCCCAAACCCTCATTAGATTATTTTTATTAAAATTTTAATTAGGATAAACCTCCCCCGTACACATGTCACCTGATTTCTTTGTTGCACCAGAAAATCAATTAATTAATTAATTAAATTTTCCTATTTCCCTCACCCACCTAACAACTTTCCTAAAAACGCTCTTCGATGTCCCTTTATTCCCTTACAATTCTTAAATGACTTATGTCTTTCTTAAATCCTAGTTGAGTTCACAATTAGAAGGTTTCAAAGAATGGATTCCCTATTATGTTAGACATTCCCCTTTTTATTTAAGTTTCTCCTTTTCTTTAAGTTCCCCTTTTTATCTAAGTTTAGAATTAACAAGTTTAGACATAAACTACAATTTACCCTTTTAATAATTTAATATTTGATTAAAATTTTACTTTAATTATTAATGTTTGAATTTTATTTACCCCCTTCTTGTTACATTTCCATTTAGTTTTTTTTTTGTTCACATGTTCTACTTAGACCTAGGTTTTAAATTCACTAGGCTTGGCGGTAGTTTTTAAGGGAAAAATTAGTTATTTAAACTTTTACTAATACCATCATTCATTTTAAGGCTGACCAGGTCCTAACGAGGCATGGTTTTCTAGGCACTAAGTTTATTAACTTACCAGAGTTAAAATTATGACATGCTCTTCAAGACACACTATGTGCTCCAAGGGTGCCACTCGCTTGCATTCCTCTTTTATTTGTGCGATGTGCCCTTCAATATGCACAACGTGCTCCAAGGGTGTCGCTCACATTTTGATTGATTTTGGTAGAAGTCAAACCCTTGGAGTCAATACTCTGTCAGGTGAGTTTGTGGGAGAATAAGGGCCTCTAAAGAATAAGGACCCTTCCTTATTGCACACCCCTTAGAATCATCGTGAGTGACTATCACAGTGTTCCCTCGCAGCATCGTGGATCTCTCAAACTGGGTAATCGTTAACCTACAATTTGAGCCATGACAAGAGTGCTAGTAGGTTGCGATAGGGCTGCTACCACACCTCTCCCTCAATGTATTTGGTTTTCATGCATGACCCCTTTAATCCTAATGTGAGTTTGGTTAGAAAGCTACCATCAGTCTGCATCCACCAATGAAATGTGTCAACAATAAAAATCAACATCATAATATCTAGTCATATGTCACATCTGTAATATAAAAAACATTCAAACCATAACAGTACACTCCCTAACTCGATCCAGAGTCCAAGGAAATCCATCGATGCCATCGACATCCTCTAATATTCATAGTCCTGCACACTAAGGAGAAACCTGTCAATAGAACCTGTCGATATAAACATATCATCAAATCCACAACATCTCACAATCATAATCAAAACAACCAATCACATAATGAACTGGATAACTTGCATGGAAGTGTTCTCAAATAACAAGTTTGATCAGTGTGCTCAAGAGTAGGATGTTACAGTCTTCCTTCCTATGTACCTTTCCAAATCATTATTCAGGTTTCTGGTCAGAAAGTTCCTCAGACTACTTTCGACGAAGGTGCTTTCATTATTATTTTGTCCTCAAATAACTGGAATTATTTAGGTTGTCCACAACTTATGTTAGTCACCCAGAATCTATTATATTTTAACAAATGAATCACTTAACCTTTATGGAACTTTCCTCATTTTCTGGTCACGTTAGGAGAAAAAAACATCTATATTGATGTTATGGTAGTTTTTGACCCCTTCAATTTTACTTTTCTCCTTTGGTGAGATTATATGTATTCCATGAAAGCTATCGTGTTGACTCTCTTTCGAGTTATATCTTTCCCTCATAATGGAAAAATTGTAACTATCAATCAATTTTCATTTGTTGTTCCTACATTGTTTTCTAGCCACTATCCCTCTCTAAATGGTCCTTATGTGCAAGTGGTATCACCCCCGACAGAGGTTAATTATGTGGTAACGTGTTCCATGGATTCCAATCTAGATGAGAACGAGCCTCACATTGTATGCTCGACTTATTTTGACTTAGATCCAGTAGTTGACATGGCGATCTCTTCGATAGGGATGTTAGATCTTGATTTCCTTACCCCTATTGTGGCCCTTGACATGTAATCCTTCCAAAGAGTTATTATTCTATCCAACAAAGATCTACTGGAAGCCATGATCGAGGTAGGTCCCTTGGCATGTATTCCTTCCAGAGAATTGTCCTCTTCGAAGCAATGATCAAGAAGATGTTGTGAGCATAGTTCACTCTTTTGTGTCAAGCTCATTAAAAAATGGAACAAAGAGTTATGATAATATTATTTCTTCTCTATGGAAAGATAGTTAAAAAATGAAATAGAGGTCTAGGAATCAAACTCAAAGGGTATAAGCATAGTTCTAATCCTGTGTCAAGATCGTTAAAAAATGAAATAGTTGTCTCTCCCATTAACTTGAGTATTTCATTAGAACTCGTACCTGAAATTTCATTTCATCCACCGAAGTCAGTTGATCTTATTTCTTCCTCCTGCTCTGGTGAACATTTTTCTATTACTAACTAAGAGTCTATTCTGGTATAGAAACTAGTGATATGAGAAGAGTCAGTGAATGAAATGAAGCTTGGCGGGCATGTCTCTAGCCTCTTATTATCATGTTGGAATTAAGACGCTAGCTTCTTATGATGGGGGAAAAGTACCAACCACCCATGGGTATCATTCGTTGAAACCTTTGGACTTTATGTTGGGAAGTTTCGAGCATAGTTAGTTTTCAATTTTAATCTCATTAAACAATGAAACTGGTTTCGAGCATAGTTTATTTTGTAGTTTCAAGCTCATGAAAAAATGAAACCTACCCAAGCATAGTTTTACTTTGTTTTCAATCTTGTGTAAATATGAAACCAATCTTGAGCTTAGTATTTATTCTTTCTCATGCTCATAAATACATGAGAATAGGTTACCGATCTCATTCTTTGTTCTTTCACATGCTCATAAATACATGAGAATAGGTTATTGAGTATACTTTTATCACTTTTTCGAACTTGTAAAAGCTATTAAAAAGGGAACCCTTTGGAGTCTCCTTTAAGCTCTTTTTAGACTCCCTAAATGTGAAAATATTGTTGAGCAATCTTGTTGTCTTTGATGCTCGTTAAAGTGAATTATAAAGCATGTTTGTCGAGTGATATTTTATCTCTTTTTCAGTCTCATCAGACTATTTATGAAAAAGGAAAACCCTGACCATCTTAGTTAGGATATTTATCCTAAGTATTATTTTATAACTTTTCAGGCTTAGGAGACTAAACTTACGAAAAAATCCATATGGATTCATGTTTAACATCTTTTCATATTCTCTAAATATGAAAAGGGCATTGATTTTACTTTCTCTAGACTCATAAAACATACATTGAAAGACCCATATGGGACCGAACCACTCCTTCCTAGGGTTCATTAAAAATACTTTGAGGGAATCATCTGAAGGATGAGCTTATACTGAGCATATTTTATTCCCATCGATCTTGTTAAAACAGAAAGAGGTACTCACCAATCATGGTGGGGGGAACTTTTGGAAGTGGGTCAAGTTTTTGAAACATTATGGAAATTGTTTATCGCCCTTGAACATGGCACTTGTCTACATTATGTATTATAGTTGGGTAATATTCTTTTCTCTAGGTCATTCAAATTCCATGTGTCCTCATACTCTTTCTACCCATTCGAAGAGAACCTTTAGTTGTTGTCATGCTCTATGTGTCACCATACTCTTTCTACTCCTTCGAAGAGAACCTTTGGTTTTCTTCACACTATGGTGATCATCACATTATGTTCAAATGCCTCATCGATTCAAATGTTTTCAAGTCAATTGTCATGCCACGTAATGTTCAAGGAAAGTATCAACCTTACAACCACTCTGCAATATTCATACCCGTGTAAGTTTGTCCCCATTTGATCCATCATTATTCATCACTAACCTACATTTTCTTAGTGTCATTTATGGGGGATAAATCATGGACCTCCTTTGATGAGTCTATTCCTATTGACTTCAACACATTATCCATGAATTAGACTTAGAAACCAATTAGTACCTTGGAGCCTACATTCCGCAATGATATGTTTCCTCGTTTTCAACAGTTGGTTTATATCATTGACCTCTAATTGGAAGATTCCATCGATTTTTATACTTCATCTCATTGATTCAAACCCATTGGATTGTACTAGGGTACCCTGTGATTCATTAACATCACTAATTATTTCCCCCACACTTGTTAATTCTATACATTAATGACCGATAATCAAGTGGTTCCTACTGTTAGAGCTAGAATATACTTTCTGACAACTGGGAGGGCATGCCTAACACATCTTAGTTATTGAAAATATTTTTTTTGGATTAGTTTTTCCAATAATCGTGGATCAGGTAGACCAGAAGAGAAAGGAGAGAGGGTAAGGAGTTGGATTAAAACACTTAAAGATCTAATCAATGATCATTTACTGAAACCATTGGGCATGGAGTCTTTGTTACTAACATTCTATGAATCCAATGTAATCAAGATAAATATCACACAAGAGGTTTATCATTATGGATATTAGAAGGATAAGAAAAAAAACATGAATCTCATTGAGATCTAATCTATATCATTTTGCACATTCATAAGATCGAATATCAACAGACAAAAATTCTTCTTGGGAATGAATAGAAAAATCTTGAAAAAGACACATAAATCACATGAAGATATAGTGAAACTCCTCACTGCATTAAGAATATATAATTCATGGTCAAGAGTTGATTCTCAACTATCTTAACTTTTCAAGCAATAAGAATAAGGGAAATGGAAAACAAAAGGTAATAGACTAATAATTTAACTCTCAAAACTCTTTGATAACAAATATTGTAAAGATAGAATACTCATAGTATCACAATAGTAGGCACACAACCTCTTCCCCGAAAGTCACTCTCTCGGTCCTCTCCAGGACCCCCTCTATTTACATACAAATAATAGTTTTTATATGAAATTACATAAACAAACTCATTGATATCATTTTGGAAAAATGAGCTATCTATAAACCAAAAATAAAAACAATCTAGGACTTAGTTGCAAGAAATACGAAATGTTGGGATCAAATCGAATGAAACAATTGTTCCTGTAATTTCTCTACCACCTGTAATTCACTCCCTAGAGAAATGGACCTAATATGGAATGTTTATTAATTTTATGGAAATCTTCCATATGTCATTAATTCCCTTATAAAATTTAATCAATAGTCTTTGAGAGGTTCAACTGCTAGTAGATCGAGCTTGGACAAGTTTTTATAGATTGACTTTGACTATCGATTCTTCAACACTTTATTTTTGCAAATTAATCTGTGTTGTGATGACTGGGCATGTGAAAATAATGTTATGGAATTTTTTTTTCTGATTAGACAAATATTTCTCCCAAACCATTGACAAATATTGAAAACCGCCCTTTGTAGGTTAAATGGACCCATTATGGAATTGGGTTCTTAATGGTTTTGGAATATTCATTACAGTTTGATCGGAAATCGAGCCCAAACTTCCCTTCCTGTAATAATGATGGGAACTGATAATTTGGATATATCTTTAACCATGAACTTCTATGCATATTTTATCCGATTGAGGCCAAAATAGAAATCCATTTGTGTATCTCTGTACTTGGACAAATTTACCTTCATCATTATTCCCTTATCATCACTCGAACATGGCACCGACATGCTTAATACTAAATAAATACTGATTTATTCATACAATAATTAAAGAAAATGTTGATATGATGAAAAATTGTTGGCATGATATCTTGATTTCATGTTAATGATCTCCCCATTTCATGCTAATATGTTGGCATGAACTCCCCATTTGCAACGCACTTAAAATAATGATGACCTGTATATGTTGCAAGAACAACTTTATTTTTGAAATGAACCCTTGATGCAATATAATTTTTAGGAAAGCTTATATTTTCAACGTACAAACATAATTAAACTAATGCGACACACCTTGACATATACAAATACCTCTAAATCCACCTCATAAGAAGAAAATAACATTCAATCCAAGCCAAAATACTACACCAAAAGAAGTATGAAAGAATAAGAAAAATTTAGGTTGACAGAAAGGTTATGAATGGATAGGCTTGGTTAAGAAGAAAAATGTAAAAACACATTTAGGGACTAACATTGGCTCCATCTGGGGATAATTTTCTCCTTGTGAGACATTAAGAACTACAAACCAATGCCTTACTTTCACATTTTGACATAGGAACCTGTAACTTGCAACCCAACTTTATTTGCTCTGACATATTCCTTACTAATATAGACCACCCATTTTGTATACTGAAATCAAAAACTGTGAAAAGCTTATCTATACACTAGTGTATCGATTGTGCCATGGATTCTAATTTATACTAACTTACTAAAGCACACTAAATTGAAAACTAAATACTCAAAAGTGAGCTTATTCTCCACACCTCCTACTATGTTAACCAACGCAAATCAATTTGATCAAGTATAAGAGAATTTCCAATACAACCATTTATGCATGTTACTGACAACATAATCTTTCTCTTTGCAGCTGGATGAAGAAAAGAAGAAATACAAAAGAAAATTCAGCAAACATGTAATATGCAAGTTATACCTATTGTTTCAGCTTGATTGTATGTCAAATGTTATAGCATTGAAGACCTATGAATGAATTGATTCCATGTAAAGAGCCATAGGATCCTGAAGAACATGATAACACTCCACATGATCTTAAAGACAAATATTGTATAAAAAAAATTTCATAAGAAAAAATATGGTCCACTTGTCCAATTTCTATTTCAATAATAAGACTCTAATCCTCTTGAAACAATGCACAAATATCACACATTTCATTACAAACAAGGGGAAAATTTTTGTGTTGAAACTTTCCATTATATTCTTGAGTGGGAAACTCTTTAACAACATTCAAAACAAGAATACCAAGAGGATCAGAAGGCACCAGGTTATCTTCCTTAATTTCAAAAGAAGAAACAACATGCTCAATGTAATCTACATCTCGTTGGAATGTCTCTTAAAATTCTACATTATTACAGTTACATACCAGTTTGTTGATATTACCTCTTATGCATGTTGATATGGAAATATGCTTATCGAAATTAGGATTTGATTCTGAAATATAATTTCCATACACAATATATGATTCCTCAAGGACAACAAATTTAATGCCCTCATGAAAATGTTGGTAAAATTTATTCACAACATGGACTTATAGGTCTAATATTTCAAGATCATCATAAAAATTCATCATAAACTGGAGAAATTTGATATATATCTAATGATAATGATGAAGATTTTTGTATATAAGAAGTGCAATATTCAATATGATTTTCAACAAAAGTTTATTTAATAAAAAGTTAATCTTCACAAGGATTTGCAACAACAAGCTCTTCATGATGATCACCACTCAGATTACATTAAACATCTTGAAATCTATCAAATCCATCCCTAGTTTCATCTTTTTGACATATATCTTCATGAATTTCATCACTAAAGTTTTCCCAATCATTAGTGCGAAGAGATTTAATTTTCTCACAACAATCATTCAAGAGGAGCTTAGCAATATAAATCCTCTTACAATATCAATGACAAACAACATGGAAATACTTTAGTGATGAAATACTAGAGATGGGTAGAGATCGGTACCTGATCTGAAAATAGAAGGCTGACTTGTTATGCTATGCAAGCACCCTCTACTTCATTAAAATAAACTTTGCAGGACCTTGCTCCATGTGTATAAATATGCAAGATAAATTATGTGCCAAGTTTATGCATCTTCTTTTAAATGTTCATGTGTGAGGAAATGTTCTTTTAAATGGTTAAATATGTACTTTAAATAAATACATAGCAACATAACTTGAAGAAAATAAACCATCAATCTCACAACAAGAACAACATGATAAAGAAGTTCACCCCGCTCAGGGCTACATCTCCTTCAGCCTCCATCAATGGACTTGGCTCTTTGGGATTAATTTGTCAAAAAATTATTTTACAAGTTGTTTCTCAACTCCAATGGAAATTCAGACTGTACCATTGGGATCAGAATACATAAAAACTCCAAAAATGACTAATAGAACTCTAAAAATGGATCATGGCTCATTCGGGTATGACCTCTTCTACATGTGGCCTTAAGCTTCCCTGAGATTCTCTTTGGAAAAAACACCTATAAAAGTCCTCAAATGGATCTGAAACCTATCCCAAAGTGTTAAGAGCATATTAATTAGTCAAAAATGATTATTCAATCACACAAAACAAATATAGGCTCATCTAAGAATGACTTCAAACAATGAGGGCTTCAAGCTCCCTAGAGCTTCCTGAAACTTAAATGCTTAAAAACCTAGAAAAGAAGTCTTTAAATGGCTGTGAAAACAATGCCAATGGATTCAGAACATCCAAAAACCCCTAGCTGGGCTTTTACGACACCTCATTTGGCCAAAAAATGAAGAAGATAGGCCTCCTGTCATTCTCTTCCTTCAAGCTTGTCGTCTATGGTTTGCCAAAACACACCTCCTATACGTTGAACCAAGAACACACTCCAAAACGTGTGCTTAAACCCAACACCAAGTGCAACCGCATAACGGTGCAAACTGTAGGACAGTTATCGGTGCGCCAACCCCTAACTGTCAAACTCGTGGACACATGGGCACCATACGACCTCAGGCTAGCGCAAAAGGGCTCCCTTTCCAAAGTTTGTTGTGGGCGCGACATGTGTTGGCACAAAAACTCAACCGTATGCAAACACAACCAAAATCCCACGCTCCGTGTGTTATGGTCACATGTGGTACCACATATAACTAAGAGCTAACATTTGAAAATCAAAACCTGCACACATAATGTGGCAGGTCATATATTACACATAGAACCAGGGTTAACTCCGTTGTAATACCAAAACCCATGCACACTTTAAATTGTGGTCATATGGATTAAAATTTATACGACCAGGGCTAGGGCTAAGCCCCAGCCCAGACGCGCCCCAAATCACATTTCAATACAATTCAAATGTAATAAAACATATAAGCTATATAAGGACCACCGTGTGGGCTAGTGGTAGCCCACACGCTACCAAAGCACTGCCAAAGGGGCAGGTCCAGGGTTCGATCCCCACGGACTCCATAAAAGTTTGACCAACCCTTGCCAATAACGGGGTGCCACGTGGCAACCCATGACTGGGCCACGTGGCACCAAAACACTTGCCAAAATAATTCCACGTGTCATCAAATGATTCATGCAACTGTCAGCCAATCCAAAACTTCCACATCACCTCTGCCATGTCAGTGTATGACCTCTGCCATGTCAGCATACGGTCATGCCATGTCAGCATCCGTATGGACTATATGGACTGCACAGTCAGCGTCCCTTTTTTTACCTATTTGACGATTTGAATAGATCACGATATCTCTCGCTCCTGATGTCCATTTGAACCCAAACGAGTTGCGTTGGGCTCGTGATGACGAGGGCTACGCTCTTTTTTGTTTTGAGGAAATTATGAGAACGTTGATTTTTGAGCTAAAATTTGACCCCTGGTCTAGATTTTGATCACACCTTCCCATTGAAAGGATTTTGAACCCACAAAAGCTTATGATTATCTATATGAGATTCAATACTCTTCTGCTTTCAAGTTATATCAACTGATTCTACTTGAAAATTCTTTTCGACAATCACCTGGATACCTTGACATGCCTTGCACTACAACTGGTTATGTCCCTCAATCACT
>ML840134.1:42954-59857 GCA_009831015.1 Picea engelmannii | reverse complement strand
GGTTGAGTGATTGTCCGGTGCCTTTTTGAGATTGATTACCTCCATGATTGTTATTCCCTTCCCGCAACAAACCGCTTATGATCCTCTAAGTTGATCCCTGCATTTGATACCCTTCCTGACAATTATTTAAAGCTGCATTTTTAATGCTTCTCGTGGTGATTTTACTGTGTTTTTTTTTTTATTGTTAGTCTTCCATTACTCTGCGATTTTACTTTGCCTTTTGCCACTCTGGACTGCGTCTTATTCTTTTATTACTGTGCGTTTTAATATATTCAATGGCATTTTCTCTCTACAATTCAACACACTTAACCACAACATTTGTAAACTTTGCATTCTTAATATATTCCTGGATAATTTACACTCTGCGTTTTTTTTTTTCTTTTATCACCTTTAATCGCAAATTCTCCGTGGCGGTCTTACCCATACCACAACAGTGTTTACACTCACCTTGCGTAACAACTATTCTTGGCGTTTTTACTATATATGGTAGCGTTTTCTCTCCTGTGTAATGGCAGAGGTTTATGATTTTTGGCTTGGATTACACCCTTTTAGACTGCACTTGTAATGTATTTTTCACAGCAAATTCCTCTCCTTATTTCCCACGATTTTTATCCTTGGAGACTGATTGAAGTTCCAGACTGCATTTTTATTTTACCTACTTCATTGATTGTGAACTTGCTTGATTTCATTGTATTTTGAGTGCAAATTTTACTGCCATTGCTTATCCGAGAATGATCCCTGCCCTTTGACTGCCTTGGATTCCTTATCTGCAATTTTATGAGTCCGATTTACCTAGCTCTTACTCAACCATGAAAATAACTTGCGTTCTCATTGATCCATGATTACCAGCGAACTCATGGTGGTGTTACATGCATTTATTTGAACCCCGAATGCCAGGATTTCCGTTCTTGTGATTCATGCCCTTTTATGTTGATTTTCAGCGAATTCTCCCAGTAATTATTGACTGTGTATTAATGAGAGATGACTGTGAATTTAACTACAGTAATTTCGGATGCGAATTTAATATGAACAAGGGTGTGTGCGTCCATTTTAATTCTGTGACCGCTAATTTAACTACAGTAATTGTGGCGACGATTTTAATATGATCAGAGTGGGTCTGCGTCCATTTTAATTCGTGACTGCCATTGAATTCCCTTTGTCAGTGTTTTTACCTTGTGGACAACTTTAACCTGCGTGTTGGTTTACATAGCAACTTCTGGTGTTAGTGGACAGCTGCCTCTTAATTTTTTTTGTAAACAGCGACCCCACAAATCTCAGGGATAGCAAATCATGCTTGACAGAGTTTCTTTTATTTTTGGATAGCAAATTTATTTTCTTGATGCTGTGAGTAGCCGCGAAAGATCTGTTGGGTTGACTGGGCAATTGCTTTAACTAGACCTTGATTTCCATGTTGATGACTGTGTAATTGCAGTAATAGACAGTGATTTCTGCCTTCGGTGACTGTGTCATTACTGTAGTAGTAAAAGGTGGTGTAGCATGATGTGTGTATAAAAATATTTCCTTTTAGTGGCAGCCATATTGTGATTGATAAATCGATACGGTTCAAGGTTAATGTCTACTGTTTAAATTTAATATTTACATGATATTGTTAAATTAATAATGTTTAAGGTTAAGGTTTAATATGTAAAGTGAATGCTTACATGAGATTGTTAAATTGATAACGTTTAAATTTAATGTTAATACCTATAGCTAACGATTGTATGTGATTGTTCAATCGATATTTGTTGCACCGAGACAAATATATAGTTTCAATAAACCATTGGTTTTGGATTTAGTTAAAATGAACTAATGTTGAATTTAGTTCTAATATTTGAAATTGGAACTGGTTACAAGGAACTGTTTTGAATAAAATTTTAATATGTAAAGATTAAGGTAGTCAAGGCGCCACCAGGGAATAACCAGTACATGCTAGAGAATATACTTCTCACTATGTGAACCGAGCATATTCATATTCACTCTGCTCATTACAGTAGTGTTATTAATGATCATGATAAGTTATTATGCTAATTCTCCTTTGCAATGCAAACCAAATGATTAGTTATCCCTTCAATGGTAAACAAGGATTAGTTTACAGAATGCATGACTTATGTGGTTCTAAGAATTTAATGTGATGTACGACTGTTATAGTAATTAGATCTCCTTTTGTCATAGTCTTCTGGTTGACTTGTCAAGTGGGGGATAGGGTTAGTCATCAGGTGTTTATATAATTAACTTGATCTCCTAGTGCGTCGATTCCAGCTTGTGTTGAGGGTCTAGTTCTATTGTTGCATCAGGGTTATTGTCGTGCCTAATGGCATGATCCCTAATGAGGGGATATTGGCGCTCCCTATTGGATAGGGGTGAATGATAACTTTGGAGTATGTGCTTCCTGTTGTGGGTGTTGTTGATCGTTGCAAGTTGTTGTTAGCGCTTGGGTTTTAACGCCTTCATGCGTTTGGTTTGTGTGCCTTTGAGGTTTTAGTTATTGGCCATTGATACCATTGTGTCAGGAATGTGGATGATGTCCCTTAGCATGTAGGCATCATCGTGTTTGTGTCAGGCGGGTAGTCACTTCTATCTGCCCTCGATTTCCGTGTGTTTCACCGAGTTGATCAAGGTGCTAATGTTAAGTCATTGTTGTTCGTTTCCTGATCTGTGTGCATGGTGTTCATCGTCAGTTGCATGGTTGAATTGTTTTCATCATTACCTTCATGCCAAAAAAAAAAAAGGTCTAATCCTAGTACTAGACACAATGTTTCTTTGTAATGTCTTTATTATTTCATCATTCTCCCTAGAAGGATTTTTCTTATCACAACAAGGAGTATCAAGAAAAATGTTGTGAGGACACTGAACTAGAGAATGTCGATCACCTTCATTTGTTACAGTTGAATGATTGAGAACACCATCATCAACATAATCATTTGGAAGAAAATCATCATCAACATTGTGTCCACTATTGATTTAATCATCTTCATTGCTTTCAAAATCCCCACTTGAGTGAAAATTTTCACCATATTGCTTAGTGCCTTGAAAACCTTCATTAGTATCTTAAAAATACTCACTTGGAGGAAAATCAACATCAACATTGTTGGTTTTTCATTTATCACTTGGGAAAGAGTGACCACCAATGGCGTAATCATCTTCACTACTTTAAAAATCGCCACCTAAGAGATATTCTTCATCATCCTCATTATTGGCTTCAAAATACTCGCTTGGAGAAAAATATTCATTATCCTCATCGATACCTTGAAAATCCTCACTTCGAGGGAAATCATCATCACCAACAATTCTTCTTTTAAATTTCTCATTCGATAAATACTATCCAGGATTGCCATAATTGTCATCATTAATTTTAAAATCCCCACTTGGGGTAAATTATTCTTTATCCTCATTTGTGCTTTGGAAATGCTCACCTGAAGGAAACTCTTCATCAGTACCTTCAAAATCCTTACTTTGAGGAAATTCATAATCACCAACATTGTTGTCTTTAAATTCCCACTCGGGAAGAAGTGTCCACCATTGTCATAATCATCTTGTAATGTACCTCAAAATTTACATATAAAAAAAAATTCCTTTATTTAATTAATCTTTTTATTGGGTACTTTGAATTGATACTGTGTCTTTAAATTTCAGTCAGTCGTCAACAATGATGTACAACAGTCCTTTGCCTTTACGACTTTAACGGATTTTTATCATATTGTCACATCTTCCTATTTCGGTACTGAGTTATATAAGTGATCATAGGTACATAGCTAGGGATACCTTGTTTTTATTTACACCTTGGTAATACCCACTGTTTCGTTTCCAAAACCCACTTTATGTTAAGGGGTATAACTACTTAGAACCAACTAATCCCTAAAAGCAAAGGTCATAGGTGTGAGGTCTTATGATAAATGACCTTGTATACATGCTATGACAAGGTCTAAGAGAAAAATTTATCACCATTCGGCATACTTTTAAAACAAACCCTTTTGGGGTTAAAAAATGAACACTAAACTATACAAAAGCAACATCGTGAGTGGCTAAACTTTGGGTAGGATATGGTTAACGTAAAGGTAGTTGGGATACAACGTATAACTGGTGTAACTAGGTGATAAAAGATTTAACCCTACGTAGGCCATTCGGGTTCCTTGCCATAAATTCTTTGAGCAACACAACCAGTTGGAACCCTCTCATTTTAAAGACATGTCTGCAACATTTATCGTGCTCTCAGTTAAGTCAAATCGTTACAGTGATCGACCGGCGTGCCCAATGAAATTTTGACACTTACCATTTGTTCACATGGCCATGTACGAACCCACTCATCCTCGATAATGCCATACGAAGGTTATCCCATAGTTCTCATTCATTCCAATCTTTGTTTGGTGAAAGAAAAAGGAATTCTCCCGACTAAACTCTATTTAGTTTTCTGTCTTAGCAACGTGGTCATACTTTTGTGAAATTGGATCCTTGCTCAAAGAGGGAGAGCTCTTGGCAGCAGACTCCTCGATAGACCACCCTGTAAGTGGTAGGTCCACTTGGTTGTCATTTGCATTTGGGTTTGTTTCTGTCTCATCGAGTAGTTTTCGGTAACTGCAGTATACAAGTAGAGCCTTGGTAGCATTTCCTGTTTTATATCGGTGTTAAAAAAAATAGTAGAAGGGAAAACAAGGTGCTCTAGTAGGCTTTAGGGTTCTCGTAGTTTATTCCCCCTCTGTACTGTCTTTCCTGTCGAGCCGAGCCATATTTCTCTGTGGAAGGTCTTATCTCGATGTCTATTGATATGCACATCCAAGATATTCTATGTATTTATTTCTTTAACTGAAATTTCGTATTGGGTGTGTTTTCCTTCGCCGGTTAATACCTAGTTGAAAGTGTATGCAACTGGCTTTTCCTGTGTGTAAGAGACATCTCAGTACAGTGTGGCACTAAACAAGGTCCTGTGTTTAAACCTTACATTCATTGGTATTATTATGTTGATTATAGGGGTCGTCCTATAGTCCATAGGAGGTTTAATATTTTATTTTTATAATGAAATTGTTACAATGGATTTATGTTTACTGTCGCTTTACGCTCATTATACTCATGTTACCCTTGTTCATGATTTATTTGGGTTAAAAGATGGTATTTGTCACTAATGATGAACCCCTTTGTTATGCAAGGGTACCCATGAGGGAGGCACGAGCTCCTCTTCCCTCCTCAATCAGGGAGCACATGGGTTTGAATGCAAATGGTGAAGGTTAATGAAAATCCGCTATTACAGTTATGTTTTTTCTTACTTCGTTATGTTCTTTTTTTTAAAGGGTTGTGTTATTGTTTGTCGGATACACTTTCTTATTGGTTTCCTTGTTTCATGCAGAGTGTGCTCACGCCATGGAAGGGGAACACCCTCTTCACTCTTCCAAGAGGTACTCGAGTTCCAACTACGAATAACCCTCTGTCTAAGTTATTACTGGCACCGATGATTGAGGCTACGACTCGTTCTTAATATTGTGAAGATATTTCATTTTTTCCCAGTTCTGTGTTAGTTGTTTAAGGGTACACCCTAATTTTGTATTAAGCACTGGTACATTGAAAGTGCGCCAAGCTTGCACTTGATTGGATTCGTGGTATCCATAATGCCATTTCTTTAATCGATTTAAGAACAATGTATTGGGTTTTTTAATTGTTGTGGATATTATGGTAGCACCAGGATTCATAACTGATGTTTCTGTGTTTAACATTCTCTTCTAAATTTTTCCGAAAGTTCGGTTTGTCAAAGAGAGTTCAAATTCATTTCTTTATTTTTTCTAGTTAATTTCCCAGAATTAATGTTGAATTTCATTTCTTGATCTGTTCTAGTTAATTTCCCATAATTAATATGAATTTCATTTCTTCATATGTTCTAGTTAATTTCCCAGAATTAATAACATAGTCATCTCAAAATGATTTAGCCATGTATATTAATGCCCCTACAACTAGCACATAAATACTATGGTTAAGGGAGGTTTGCTCCCACTTGTATTAAAAAATCCTCTGAGTTTTTTTTTAATTTTAGGTACTTATTTCTGTTATACAACCCACATGGAAATGGTAGGAATTGAGTCTGAGCCTCACTTTCCCCACTCGTGACTCATTCATATCATAACCCTAACTTCTCATGGGTTACACATTACACTGTATATGTACTATTTAATTTATATTTTGACTTTTTTTCCTATTCTAGCCATTAATTTAGCATTTTGTCGATCTCACACCAGAATTAAGTGGGTTTGATCCAGTGCTAATACTACTAAACCATACCATAGTATCTATGTTTCAGCGCTTCAGTATTGGGGTCTGTGGATTTTGCTGGATTATTTCTTACGAGTATGTTTACACACACATATATGTATATTACCTGACTCTATTTATAGTTGGTTTTGCCTCAACATTAATGTATCATTTATAAGGATTATCCACCATATAATATGTCTCTGTTCATATTATACCTATACAGGTCTACATGTATCTCGAATATAATCTCGGTATTGCGGGATATTTTTGCCTATAGTTTGGACTTGTATACTCATTAGTGAAGGTTCACTGTATACTAGTTATCTGCATAAATATAATTTTTCCATAGGGAATGGTATGCTCAGCTACAAATTACACCAAACAAGCAAATCAATTTTCCTTTTGTTCAAGAGATTTAAAATTAGGAAGGTAGTTGTAAACTATAGTTATCGAACAACCTTTGTCTATAATTTGGATGCATGCCAACTTGAAGGATTTCACTATATCCATAACCAGTTCACTCCACAGAGACAGAGATATCGAAATTCGACACAGGAAATAACGCACAACAATTATATGATTATTTAAAATAGACAGCTAGGAACTACATCACTACATATTTAACATGTTCAGTAACATAGATATAAAATAATTCGTAGAGGTAGGGGTTAGAGTAGCATATCTGAACTAAACTCGCATAAAAACAAAGGGAACAACCATGTTCCTCCCAACCATAGAACCGAGCATCCAAGATCACTTGCATGGTTCAACCCCTAGCCTAACCATGAGTCCATGAGGGCAAACTTGGAAACCCCTCTTCCACAATATCCTTTGAACCACTAGTTTCCCCTTGCCTTACACTAATTCAGTTTTTATAACAGCAAGGAAAAATCAACAGTTTTCCTCTCCAGCATACTTGGTAGCGTCCTACCTCCTCACATATGTTTATTTATCCATTTTCCTAGGTATTTTCCCTCCTTTGGGAATTTTTGTAGCTTTCTAAATCCTTGATTTCCAGGGGCTGCCAGTGGCCAATTCAATGATTTTCCACTTGTAAAAATCCACCTAGGGGTAGTTCCAACATGTTCCCCTCTAATGGAGTCATGGTGAGCTAAAATATAACATGGTTGTTCCCTTTGTCTCCTGCAATCAATATAAAATATCTTGTTTTTCATAAAAGTGTCATAGTCCAATATCTAGTTGGGACAAATCAGATCTCTGTCGAACAGTCAAAAACATTTATTACAATTATAAAATCTGAAATTCGGAATTGCCATAAATGGAAAAAAATTTCCAATTTCGAATTTACTAAAAACGGAAATAAATTTCCACCAATTCAAATTATAAAAATATTTTTATTTTCTTTATTTTTGGGGGGATGTCACATCCTTTCCCCCTTAAATAAAACACTATCCTCAGTGTTCGTTCCTTTCCTAGAACAGGATTGCATGATATTTTTGCAAATCTCCTTCCAACTCCCAAGTGGCCTCCTCAGGGCTAAAGTTCTTCCATTGTACATTTACCTAAGTGACGGCTTTGTTCCGAAGTGATATTTCTCTCTATTCCAAAATGCGCAGGGATTCCACCTAGAAATCGCCTTCGGGTTCCACCTGCACCAAGTTCCAATCAATCAAATGAGTAGGGTCATGAATATACTTTTTCAACAATGAAACATGAAATACATTATGAATTCTTAGATTAGCTGGAAGTGCAAGTTGGTATGCTACGGGTCCAATTCGAGCTAGTATCTCGAAGGGCCCACAAAACTTGGGTGCCAACTTGGTATAGTTCCCTAACTTCCACAATCTTTTCAGGCCTTGACTTTCAAATAAACATGGTCTCCTTCTTGAAATTCCAAGTGCCTTCTTTTCTTGTCTGCATGACTCTTCTGTCTGTCTTGTGCTTCTTTCAAGTTCTGTTGTACCTTTCTAACCATGTTCTCCATTTCTTGGAGCATTTTGGGTCTGACCGTGAGTTTTTCATCCGGGTTATCCCAGCTAATTGGCGTTGTACATTTTCTTCCATACAGTATTTCGAAAGGGATTAACATAGCCGAAGTTTGGTACCCATTGTTATATGCAAATTCTACCAAGTGCAGATAGTCTTCCCACTTGTTCTGCTTTGTTCTTACATACATGCAAAGCATAATCTCCATGATCTGGTTTGTCCTTTCAGTCTTTCTATCCATTTCTAGATGATAACTTGTACTAAAATTCAAGTTGGTATTGAGCCCTGCAAACAATTCCTTCCAAAAGGAGGATGTGAATTTTACGTCTCTATTTGAAATCACCATTTTAGGAATACCATACAGTCTAAAGAATTCTTTCATGAATATTTCAGCAATGTTTATAGCCTTAAAAGTAGACTTTACAGGAATAAAGTGTGCAGACTTACTGAGTTTATTGATTACAACCATGATAGAGTCATTATGTTTCTGAGTTTTAGGCAAACTTGTTATAAAGTCGAGTGATATAGTCTCCCATTTCCATTCTGGTACTGGGAATGGTTGTAATAGGCCGGCTGGATGCTGGTGCTCATCCTTAACCTGCTGAAAATCTTGGCACCTTGCCAAATATTCCGCTATTTTGCCCTTCATACTAGGCCAATAAAATAGTTTTCTAAGTGTTGTTATCGTTTTTTGGTAACCTGGGTGGCGAGGATATGGTTTCTTATGCACTTCATCCAAGATTGTTAATTTTAACCTTGCTGAATCTGGTATGTAAAGTCTATTTTAAAATCGTAGCAGTCCCTTCTCGTCGATACATAGATTTGGTTTATTTGAGTTTGCGGTGTTGTTCAGTAATTCTACCATTATTTTAGTATATTTTTCATCATCAATACCTACCACCTTTATTCTTTCTTCTAGATCACTTTCTTCCCTACTAGTATTCATCTCAAATAACCCATGGATTCTTCTACTTAAAACGTCTGCTACTTTATTTTCCTTGCCCTTGATATGTCTGACCTCGAAGTTGAATTCGCTCAAGAAAGCTAACCACTTTGCCTGCCTTGCGTTAAGATCTGGCTGGTTAAACAAATATTTCACCCCTCTATTGTCCATTAATAATAGAAATCTTCTGGCCATTATGTAGTGTCACCACATCTTTAGAGAATGTATTACTGCTGCCAACTCTAAGTCATGAGTGACATAATTACACTCGTGTTCTTTTAATTTACAAGACTCATAATAGATAACGTGTCCTTTCTGAGTTAGGACACCACCTAGTCCTTCTTTACTTGCATCAACAAATACAGTGAAGTCTTTATCTAGGTCTTCTACTTTCAATATGGGTGTCATTGTCAATAATTCCTTGAGTTTGTTGAAGTTGTCTTGACACTTCTCTAACAAGTTAAACCTAGTTCCTTTCATTTGTAATGATGTGATAGGGTAGGCTATCTTGAAAAACCCTTCTATAAACCAATGGTAATATACAGTGATTCCCATGAACGACCATATATCCGCTACATCCTTAGGTACCGGCCATTCCATAATGGTTTTCATCTTTTTCGGGTCTATGACAATGCCCTCTGCTGAAATTACATGTCCCAGATATTGTATTTTTTCCTGATAGAATTCACACTTGTCGAAATTGGTGTACAGTTTGTTCCCCCTTAACGTTTGCAGCATGGTTCATAAGTGTTCCTCATGTTCCTCCTTCGTCTTTGAATAGACTAGGATATCGTCGATGAATAATAGCATGAATTTGTCCAAGCACTCATTGAAAATACTATTCATTAGGCGCATAACCATGGTTGGGGCGTTAGTGAGTCCAAAAGGTATGACTACAAACTCGTAATGTCCATATCTTGTCCGAAATGTTTTTTTGTTTATGTCCTCATATTTTATCCGAACTTGATGATAACCGGAGCATAAATCCAATTTTGAAAAGATCTTGCCCAACCCCCCCACTTGATCGAACAGATTAGTTATCCTTGGTAAGGGGTATTTATTCTTAATAGTCATTTTGTATCGTTGTCTATAATTGATACATAATATTAGATTACTATCCTTCTTTTTCACAAAGAGGACTGGTGCTCCCCAAGGTGAGACACTTGGTCTGATATACTCTTTGTCCAACAAATCCTGTAATTGTATTTTTAATTTTGTTAGTTCCGGTAGAATCATCCGGTAAGGAACCTTTGAGATAGGAGTGGAACCGGGTAAGAGGTATATGGAGAAGTCTATTTCCCTTCTAGGGAGTAATTCTGGTATCTCATCCACAAACATGTCTCTAAAATCATGTAGGACAACAAAGTCTTCCAACTTTGGCTTATCCTCCTTTACTGCTAGATTCGTTACTTGGATGGCATACACTTGACATCCCTTTCTTGTACATTTCTTTAGTTGCATCACTAAAATTTGTCTGATTGATACCGGTTTCGATATACCTTGGGTTGTCCTGGTAGTGTCGAAATCATCCTTATAGCTAAGCATCTTTGTATAGAAATTTAATATTTCTTTGTGTCGTTCCAACCAGTCCATCCCAATAATCATGTCATAAGATCCTAGTGATAGGATGTTCATATCAGTCCTTATACTTTGACCATCTAAGCTAAACTCAAAATCTAGAACAAACTCCACTACCTTTCTTTTAGTACCAGTCGCTAATTGTACAAGCCATGATTTCACATGCTTCAGTTTGTTAAGATTGTTTGACTCGGCCACACTAGGTGTAATGTAATTTAACATAGCTCCAGGGTCAATTAACACAGAAATTCGAGTGTCATTGATTTTACCTTCAATTTCTACCACCGAGGACTAGTGGTTAGCTTGTCGACCATCTATGGCTACATTTATCCGATGTAGGCTCCTGCCCACATCTCCCACTTTCGAGGCTTCCTGCAGATTATGAACAAAAGTTCTATTTGTTGAACTCAAACGTGGACAGTTCCTCCTTAGACGAGGCTCTTCACATTCCCAACACTTTAATGGCTCACGGGGGTTGTCTCCAAAATTCTTCATTCCCAGGTTTACTGGTTTACCACTGCCTTGCATATTCAGATGGTTGGAGTGAAAGTCCTTTCTCGGAATACTTTTTGTTGTATTCCAATGAGGTGTTGGTTGGTATCCCTTCTTCCGTTGGTTCATTATCTCTTGTTTCTTATCCTTCCATGCTTTATGAAACTCTACCCACTGTTTTTATTGATCGTAGCACATTTGAGCTTTCCCGAATACTTCACTCAAGGATTTGGGGTTGTTAAATTCAATTGTGTCCTTGTAGGACTATGGTAGGTAGCTTAGAAAACATTGGATTTTTACTTTATCCTCTCAGATGTATGGTATGAACCTTAAAAGTTCTAAAAACTTATTTATAAGGTCCTCCATTGTCATCTGTCCAAGTTGTAACTTGTAGAACTCTTTTGTCTTTCTTTCATAGTAACTTTTTGAAAGGTACTGTTTCTTGAAATACTTCTTAAAGTCATACCATTCCAATTGTTTTTCCTTTAGGCCCTTGGCCAATTTCAGGTCCTGCCACCAAATGCTAGCCTTCCCTTTCTGATTGTAGATGGCCATTCTGACCTTCATGTAGCTGGAATAGTTGTAGATATGGAATTATTTTTTGATGTCCAATAGTCATGCTTCAACTTCCCCTCCTGTCTTGGATTCTCCATCAAAGGTAACTGGTTTAAACTTTTTAAATTCTCCTTCGAGGTGGTCTACTTTTTTTCTTTTTCTGTCAGATTTAGTTTTTCCTTCAGCTGAAGGTGTTCCTTCTGACGAACTATCTCCCTTTTTTTTTCGGGCCCAGAGTTCTTGGAAGAACTTTTGCTGACTTCTTCCTCGTGGTTATCATCTTTTGGGATTTTCTTGGTCACTATACTGTGTAGCAAGACTTCATTTATCTCTTGTTGTTCATGTTGTTCTTTTTTCAATTTTTCATTGTCCACTTTAAAAATCTGGAGTTCAATAATAAGGTTCCTCATTGTTTCTAACACTTCCGTGGGTGAACTTCTGTCACTTTTTTGTCTTGGATCTCCACGGGGTCCCTACTACAGGTTTTCTCCTATTCTGATCTCTGCATTGTCTCGAGCTGCCATAATTAACAAAACAAAAATAACTTTTTGTTTGTAACCATCACATTTTTGTTAGTTTTACATAAATCAAAATATATCTATACTAAATAGCTATTGTGGCCCTATTTAGGTCCAGTGTTGTCACCTTTTTGCTCTGATACCATATGTAATGTACCTCAAAATTTACATATAAAAAAAAATTATTTTATTTAATTACTCTTTTTATTGGGTACCTTGAATTGATACTGTGTCTTTAAAGTTCAGTCAGTCGTCAACGATGATGTACAACAGTGCTTTGCCTTTACGACTTTAACTGACTTTTATCATATTTTTGCCTCTTCCTATTTCGATATTGAGTTATATAAGCAATCATAGGTACATAGCTAGGGATACCTTGTTTTTATTTACACCTTGGTAATACCCACCATTTCGTTTCAAAAAACCACTTTATGTGAAGGGGTATAACTACTTAGAACCAACTAATCCCAAAAACAAAAGGTCATAAGTGTGAGGTCTTATGATAAATGAACTTGTATACATGTTATTACAAGGTCTAAGCAAAAAATTTATCACCATTCAGCATACTTTTAAAACAAACCCTTTTGGGGTAAAAAAATGAACACTACACTATACAAAAGCAACATCGTGAGTGGCTAAACTTCGCGTAGGATATGGTTAACGTAAAGGTAGTTGGGATTCAACGTATAACTAGTGTAACCAGGTGATAAAATATTTAACACTACGTAGGCCATTAAGGTTCCTTGCCATAAATTCTCTGAGAAACAAGACCGGTTGGAACCCTCTCGCTTTAAAGACCTGTCTGCAACATTTATGGTGCTCTGAGTTAAGTCAAATCATTACAGTGTTTGACCAGCATGCCCAATGAAATGTCAACACTTACCATTTGTTCACATGGCCAGGTACGATCCCACTCATCCTCCATTACTCCATGCAAAGGTTATCCCATAGTTCTCATTCATTCCAGTCTTGCCTTGGTGAAGGAAAAAGGAATGCTCCCGACTAAACTCTGTTTCGTTTTCTGTCTTAGCAACGTGGTCATACTTCTATGAAATCAGATCCTTGATCCAAGTGGGAGATATCTTGGTAGTAGACTCCTCGACGGACCACCCTGTAAGCGGTAAGTCGAATTGGCTGTCATTTGCATTCGGGTTTGTTTCTATCTCATCGAGTAGTTTTCGGTAACTGCAGTATACAAGAAAATCCTTGGTATCATTTCTTGTTTTATATCGATGTTAAACAAAATAGAAAAAGGGAAAATGGGGTGCTCTAGTAGGGTTTAGGGTTCTCGTAGTTTATTCCCCCTCTATACTGGATTTCCTATCGAGCCGAGCCGTCTTTCTCCGTGGAAGGTCTTATCCCGATGTCTGTTGATATGCGCATCCAATATATTGTATGTATTTGTTTCTTTAACTGAAAATTCATATTGGGTGTGTTTTCCTTCATCGGTTAATACGTAGTTGACAGTGTATGTAATTGGCTTTTCCTGTGTGTAATAGACCTCTCGGTACAGTGTGGAACTAAACAAGGTCCTGTCTTTAAACCTTACATTCACTGGTATTATTATGCCAATTATAGGGTTCATCCTATAGTCTAGAGGCAGTTTAATCATTTCTTTTTATAATGAAATTGTTACAATGGATTTATGTTTACTGTCGCTTTATGCTCATTATACGCATGTTATCCCTGTTCATGATTTCTTTGGGTTAAAAGATGGTATTTTTCACTAATGATGGGCCCCTATGTTGTGCGAGGGTACCCATCAGGGAGGCACGAGCTCCTCTTCCCTCCTCAGTCTGGGAGCACATGGGTTTGAACGCAAATGGAGAAGGATAAAGAAAATATGCTATTACAGTTAAGATTTTTCTTATTTCGTTCTGTTTTTTTTTTAAAGGGTTGTGTTATTGTTTGTCGGATACACTTTCTTATTGTTTCGCCTTGTTTCATGCACAGTGTGCTCACCCCGTGGAAGGGGAATGCCCTCTTCACTGTTCCAAGAGGTACTCGGGTTCCAACTATGAATAACCCTCTGTCTAAGTTATTACTGGCACCGATGATCGAGGCTACGACTCGTTCTTAATATTGTGAAGATCTTTCATTTTTTCCCAGTTTTGTGTTAGTTGTTTCAGGGTACACCCTAATTTTGTATTAAGGATTGGTACATTGAAAGTGCACCAAGCTTGCACTAGATTGGATTCATGGTATCCATGATGTCATTTCTTTAAACAGAGTTGAAATTCGTTTCTTGATTTGTTCTAGTTAATTTCCCAGAATTACAGTTGAATTTCATTTCTTGATCTGTTCTAGTTAATTTCCCTAAATTAATATGAATTTCATTTCTTGATCTATTATATTTAATTTCCTAGAATTAATTACACAGTCATCTCAAAATAATTTAACCATGTATATTAATTCCCCTACAGCTAGCACAAAAATACTATGGTTAAGGGAGGTTCGCTCCCTCTTGTATTCAAAAATCCTCTGAGTTTTTTTTTAAGTTTAGGTACTTATTTATGTTATACAACCAACATGGAAATGGTAGGAATTGAGCCTGAGCCTCGCTTTCCCCACTCATGACTCATTCATATCATAACCCTAACTTGTCCTGGGTTACACATTGCATAGTATATGCGCTATGTAATTTATATTTTGACATATGTTCCTATTCCAGCCATTAATCTCACCTTTGGTTGATCTCACACTAGAATTAGGTGGGTTTTATCTGGCGCCGATACTACTAAAACATACCATAGTATCTATGTTTCAACGCTTCAGTATTGGGGTCTATGGATTTTGCTGGATTATTTTCCTACGAGTATGTTTACACACACATATATGTATATTACCCGACTCTGTTTATAGTTGGTTTTGCCTCAGTGTTAATGTATCATTTATAAGGGTTATCCACCATATAATATGTCTCTGTTCTTATTATACCTATATAGGCCTACATGTATGTCAAATATAATCTCAGTATTGCAGGACATTTTTGCCTATAGTTTGGACTTGTATACTTATTAGTGAAGGTTCACTGTATACTAGTTATCTGCAGAAATATAATTTCCCCATAGGGAATGGTATGCTCGGCTACAAATTACACCAAACAAGCAAATCAATTTTCCTTTTGTTCAACATATTTAAAATTAGGAAGGTAGTTGTAGACTGTAGTTATCAAATAGCCTTTGTCTATATTTTGGATGCATGCTAACTTGAAGGATTTCACTATATCCATAACCAATTCACTCCACAGAGATAGAGATATTGAAATTCGATACAGAAAATAACACACAAAAATTATATGACTATTTAAAATAGACAACTAGGAACTACTTCACTATAGATTTAACATGTTCAATACCATAAATATAAAAGCATTCGTACAGGTAGGGGTTAGAGTAGAATATCTGAACTGAACTCGTGAAAAAACAAAGGGAACAATCACATTCCTCCCAACCATAGAACCGAGCAGCCAAGATCACTTGTACGGTTCACCCCCTAGCCCAACCATGAGTCCATGAGGGCAAACTTGGAAACCCCTCTTTCACAATATCCTTTGAACCACTAGTTTCCTCTTGCCTTACACTCATTTAGTGTTCATAACGTTAAGGAAAAATCAATAGTTTTCCTCGCCAGCATACTTGACAACGTCCTGCCTCCTCACATATGCTTATTTATCTATTTTCCTAGGTCTTTTCCCTCCTTTGGGAATTTTCGCAGCTTTCTGAATCCTTGATTTTCAGGGGCTGCCAGTGGCCAATTCACTAATTTTCCACTTGTAAAAATTAGCCTAGGGGTAGTTCCAACATGTTCCCCTCTCATGGAGTCATGGTCAGCTAAAATTTAACATGGTTGTTCCTTTTGTCTCCTGCAATCAATATAAAATATTTTGTTTTTCATACAAGTTTCATAGTCCAATATCTAGTTGGGACAAATTAGTTCTCTGCCCAATAGTCAAAATCATTTACTACAATTATAAAATCTGAAATTCGGAATTGCCATAAATGGAAATTTTTTTCCAATTTCGAATTTACTAAAAATGGATACAAATTTCCAGCAATTTAAATTCTAAAAATATTTTTATTTTCTTAATTTTTTGGGGGATGTCACACATCTTCACTACTTTTAAAATTTCCACTTGAGGGAATTTCTCCATCATTTTCATTGGTTCCTTGGAAATCTTCATTGGTACCTTGAAAGTCCTCACTTGGAGGAATATTTTCATCCAAATCATTTAAACGTTGATCATAGTCTCCATTTTCACCTACATTTTGATTATTTTCATTACTATTAAACGGTTGACTAGATTTATCATCATCATATTTATCCTCTTCATCATCGGTGCCTTGAAAGTCCTCTGATTTAAGACTTTCATGAGGAACATGTTAACTAAAATTGCCTGCACCGTGATCAAAATTATGACTAGCTGAAAAATACGATACCTTATATGCATTACAAACATTCCTATGGAATTTCCTAGTCCCAACAGAAGAGGTATGCGGACAATTTGCTGATGTAGTAGATATAAAATCTTCTTTATCTAACGAAGTCATCCATTCTCTCTGAGAACATAGAATGATAAAAATGCTCACCCTCCCTATAACATTATTATAACATGCATAATGATATTTTCCCTCTA